>PVJH01005684.1:0-109402 GCA_004026705.1 Nesogale talazaci | reverse complement strand
TGTAGCTCTCTCTTTTCTTGCATCCTTCCATGCATCCACGCTGTCCTACAGGGTGTTTTGTGGTAGGAACTGCTTGCCCACTCGGGTTTCTGTGAAGACTAGACCAGTACTCTACCCCCCCAACCCCGGGTAGATTAGTGCCCTTTTCCCTCTGCTATCCTTTCCTTTTTGAACTCCCTTTTATCTCTCTATCCCCTCTGCTGTGTGCATTCTTAATGATAACATAAACGTAGTTTTTATCATTACTAGTTGTATGGGAATGTACACTGTACTTCAGTATGGCATCTCCTCTAACAAACAGAATGTAGCCATCACTGCAGCATGTGAGCCTTGAGAGTCCGTCATGAAATACATGACAGCTGCCATCTATTCTTTCTGTCATGGGTTATTCATGGTGGACAATTTTACTTGCCGTGTTATGAGGTCACTTAGGCAGCCTGAGTAGAAGTAGTTGCTCAGCAAGCAACTGCAGTGTTCTCCCAGGACCCTGTACCATGTGAATCCGCCACCTGAGCAGTAGACCCAGTCCTGCCTTCAGAAGACTGCAGCCCCAGACAGTATCTGGGCTGCAACTGCAGGAGAAACACTGAACCAGAACCATCAGCTAAACCACATCTGCATTCCTGGGCCACAGAAACTGTGGGAGATAAATAAGCATAAAGACATAAAGTTCTGTAGTCATTTGTTACACCGGCTAAAAACAAGATGCCTTACCATCGAAGGATATCACCCCCAGAGTAGAACAGTTTTACAGATTGACAGTTCTGAAGCTACAAATCTTCATGGAAACTTCAACCCTCATCTTTGTTCAGAGAGGTGGCTGGTGGAGTCAAATTGCTAACCTTATGGTTAACAGCCCAGTAAACAACCCACAATGCTACCAGGACTCCTTTATACAGGCACTTGGTTGATAACTAATATAGTCACCAATGAGGACTCACCTTGTGTACGACATAAACCTATGGGGTGTGTGTGTGTGTGTGTGTGTGTGTGTGTGTATACACCACTTTTCTAAACTGTTGTTGTATATCACACAGTCCATTCCAACATTAGTGACCCAATAGGATAGAGTAGAACTCCCCCATGGGGTGTCCTAGGCTTTTAACTTTATGGGATGGAAGTCCAGGTAGCATCACAGGTTATGAGTTGGGCTTCTAACCACAAGGTCAGCAGTGCAAAACCACTAGCCTCTCCTCCAAAAAAAGACAAACTTTCCAATCCCATAAAAGAGTTACATCCTTTCTCTCTGCCTTCCCCTTCCTGCTGGCAGGCTACCTGGAGCCTCCAGAGCCTACCAGGTTTCCACCCACTTCGGATCCACCCGACTTTGCACTCGCCAGCCTGTGCTCTTTCTGTATTCTGTGTCATTGCTTGGGACTGCATGAGTCCAAACACAAAAAGTGACCAGATTTTAAGTGGGACACCATTGACTAGGGGGTGGGGGGTGTCTTGATTAAAAATTTGGTCTATATGGAGCAACAAAAATATTAAAGAATGCAAAATAGTATTGTAATATATTTATTTTAATTTTAAAACTCTACAGGACATTGTTAAATTATTAAAAAGTGGGACATCTGGTCACTTTTTTTATTGACTAGTAACAGACATATGGACTTGAGTTGGACTGGATTGATACATGTGTTAGTCCAGTAGACTAAAGAAACAAATTCAAAAATACGCATATGGATAAAAGGTAAAAGTTTATATACAAGAGGAATGGAACATTGAGAAGGCATCCCAACCCAGTCCAGTCAAAGGTCATAAGTCCAATATTAGCCCATATGTCCTTCCAACTCACAAAGCACGTGCAATGACACCAGGACAATCACAGGCCAGTGGGTACAGAGTCTTGTGTGTCCAGCAGCTGTAGAAGCATCCTGGCGCTGGCAGAGGTCTCCTCATGGCTGCTCATTTCCAGGGCTCAGGGCCCATCAGCAGTAGCCATTGGTGGTAGAAGCATCTCAGCGCTGGCACGGGGTTCTCTGTGGCTTTTCCAGCTTCAGAGGTCTGATTCCATCAGGTTTATAAGCCCATGTGGCTTCTCCTCCGGCTCCTCCAGTTCCTCGCAGGCTGTCGTCTTGTCTTATTGGTAGACCAACCTCAAGAGACTGAGTCTCTGGTCTCTCATCTCCACGAGGGAAAAATCACGAGATTTCCCAGAATTCTCAGAGAAATCCATGCTCACACAGAGGTCTCATTGGCTAACTTCATATTGACAAGTTAAACTCCACCCCTACATTCAGTCAAATTGGCACCAGAGGACATGACTGCCACAACACATAATTATTTCTTGATATAAATCTCTTTCTAACACATTAAAAAATTTAAAAAGTTACAGTCTCAGCAACCCACGGGGCAGTTCTGCTCTGTCCTAGGAGGCCTCGCTGGGTTGGAGTTGACTCCGTGACCATGAGTTTTTGTTTCATCTTTACAGGATAGATCTCTGGGCCTTTTCTCCTCAAAGAATGGTGGAAGGGTTCCAACTCCTAACCTCTTGACTTAATCCAAACACTCCATTACATGCTTTTTCTTCCATGACATCTCTAATGTCCCCATGTTCCATGGGGCATGGGGGAAGTTTGGAAGCAGAAGCTTTCAGACTATCAATTAAACTCATTTAGAGAAACAGGTTTTTCCCCACCCACTCCTTTCTTCACTGTGGGGGAAAGAATCGTCATTTAAAAACAAGTCATGCTGCCATCATGAGTGTCTTCAGAATCTGACACTGTGCCATATTTATGTTTTGTCTTATTTGTTGCCTTCCTAGTGCAGCTGAGACACAACATTTTCAAATAACAGGAGAAGAAAACAAATTCTTGGAAGAAATCTGTCACCCAATTTTATTGGCAGCAGAACACTGAGTTTTTAGCTAAGAAGACACACATAAATATTCCTGATGTCTGCTTATTCTGAATGTTATGTCTCCCTAGCTCATCATTAACAATACAGATCAACACCCTGAACTCGCAAGTAAGAATGCCAATGACGACAAAATGACAGTGCCTGTGGATGGCAACTACTTTAAATATCTCATCTCTGGTGCGAGAGCTCAGACAAGGAAAAGAACAGACTCTTCCCTCTGATTTACCCTTTATCGCTGTTTCACTTTTAAGGATGTCTAAAAAATGCTTGCTTACCTCCCGATAAATGTTTCTTCTCCTTCTATACTCTCTCTGGGAAAGACTCACCAGTCAATGCCTTCTTCCCCAGGAACCAATCGCATCTTCTGCCTTCAGATTACCAGGCAGTGCAGGAGTCAGGGAGCTGAGATTTGGGTCTCAGCATGGATCAGTACTTAACAAGCAGCAGCCACCTTTGTGTCTGATATGGCCAATTCAGGCTGTAAGAATAAAAAGGAAAGAATTAAACAGAGGGGCAGAGGGAAGGAGAAAGCAGGAAAGATGGAGAAAGAAAGATCAACAAGAGAGAGAGAACTAAATGGATCAGTGTGGCAGTCATGTGCTTATATTAATCTCATGATTGAGGTGTAGGGGTGGAGTCTAGCCTGTTAATCTGGAGATAACCATGGAGTAGCCAATGAGACCTCTGTGTGGGCATGGCTTTCTCCTGAGACTTCTGGGAAATCTCACAATATTTCCCTCATGGGGATGAGAAGCTATCTCCCCAGTTGTTGGGAGTTAGTCTCAGAGATGAAAAACTAAGGACAAGACAAGATGGCAGCATCCAAGAAGCTGAAGGAGCGAGAGGAGAAGCCATACGGCCTTACCCTGATAGAAGCAGACCTCTGAAGCTGGAGAAGGCACATGAAGACCCCTGCCAGTGCTGAGTTGCCTCTACCACCACTGGATGCTGTTGATGGACTCTGAGCCCTGGAAGCGAGAAGCCATGGGGAGACCCCTTCCAGCGCCAGGACTCTGCACCGTGCACACACACACTCTGGTCTGTGACTTCATGAGTTGGAAGGAGACTTTATAGACTGATATTGAGCATATGGGCTAATATCGGACTAAAGACTGTGAACTGGACTGGGTTGGGATGCTTTCTCTATGTCCCATTCCTCTTGTATATAAACCATACCCTTCTATCCATATGCTTGTCTATGAATTTGTTCTTCTAGTCTACCCGCACTAACACAATCGACTGTCAGCTTTGTGTGCTGCTCTAGCTTAGTTCCAAGCAAATGGCAGTTTAGAGAGTGACCCACATCTGTGCTCAACACTTTGGACAAGAAATAGGAGCTTTATAACTCGGTCATGAGGTAGCCTGGCCATTTCTTAGAGTTGTGATTCTCAACAAGTCACTTGTTCTCTTAAGTTTCAGTTCCTCCCTATAAAATGGGAATGGTAAACTACTCCCCATCTTTCATGGTTCTAGGGAGATTTAAAGGATGTGAAGCACAAAGCCATGCCTAGACAGATCTGTATTACCATAATTGCATGACCAGTACGAAGCTTTGTTCCTCAATAATTGTCTAATGAAGAACTATGACCCACCTAAGAACAAGGTTACAGGTATTCATGTTCTTGCTACAAGAGGCTCTGATGGTCACCTGCTGAGAGCTATACCATAGCTTCCCCATGAGGGAAGACAGAAAGCTCCTGACAAAAACATTGTGTGTTGTGCTGGAACCAGCCCTGTCTACATCAGCAGTAGACAGGCCTGTACTTACCACCTTCACAGGGAGCCATCAGAGCTTGATTCACACAAAATCTGTGTGGATCCACTAGGCCAGACAACTTTCTTTAAACCTTAATCATCTTCTATTTGGCTTATCTAGGTAGTTCCTCTGGGATCGAGAGGCTATGAATTGTGGTTGGAGACTGTTGCTATTGTGGTGTGCCATCATATTAATTGTAACTCACAGCAGCCCAGCAGGACAGAGTAGAACTAACTATAAGGCTGTCATTTCCAGGGGACCAGATCACCAGATCGCTCCTCCAGCTGATGGTTTTGAATGGCCCACCTTTCTGTTCACAACTGAGCACTCCATCATTGTGCCACCAGGATCCTTGTGTTCTAAAAATAGTGATCTAGAATGTTTCCATGACGGCAGTCTTTCACATCTCCTTTTTCCCCTCTGCCATGGGAACAACAATAAAGCTGTTTGGGTAGAGCAAAAGGGAATAAGATCTGGGGCTATATACTAGGGAAATCAAGACTGGGGAAATCAATACCGGTGATGGAGCAGAGATCATGAGTCAGGGAAGCTGAAAGAATGTTCTTGTATTTCAATTTTTTTTTCAGTTATTCCCTCAACATGGATGAAAAAGGAATTACATCATTCATGATGGCACTCACCTAGATTGGAGTTCACAAAGAGAACTAAAGCTCATGGACTCCACGACGCCTCAGATGACAAGATGGCTAACCATGGGCTGGTCCCTTTGACTATGGGTTGAGCTTTATTTTCTATGAAAAGGAACCTATGCTTCCTCTGACAAGGTTTGCTAAGAAAGCTGATTGGCAAATAACTGTTTTAGCTCCTTAATAGCCATAATAACACTCCATTAGTACCTAGTAAGAGATATGTTTGACTCAAAGGAGCATTAATAGAACGCAAAAGCATGCAAAGTAGGGTAGTCCTGCAAGCTTTGCTTTGACAAAGAGCATCTCTGGGTCTTATTCAATTTCAAAACATCCTTGAGAAGGTTTGCTACATGCTCTATGGTGTTTTAAAATGATAACAGATGGAATGTTAAAACATTCTATCCAGAGGTTTTCTGGATGATAGAGATAGAAGGTAAAAGGGAGCTGATGTCAAGGAGTTCAAGAAGGAAGAGAATGCTTTCCAAGTGATTGTGGTAGCAATTATACAATAGGGCTTGATGTGATTGAACTGTGGAATGATATGATATCTGTATTGACTCCCAATAAAATGATTTTGTAAGAAAAGAAAAATAAATTACAGTCCCCGAAACTCTAAGCAGCAATTCTATTCTGTCCCTTTATGTTGCTGTGAGTCTGATCTACTCAATGACAATGGACTTTGTCATTCTTAAATAATAAAAGCCTAGATTGTTTTGAAGAAGAAGGAAAAAAGAATATTCAGAGGATTAACAGGGCCAAACAAGCAAAAATTCAACAAGTAATTCTTCTTGGAAAATGAAATAATTAAAGAACATTCCCCCAAATAGAGGAGGTAGGTAATGGTGTGAGTGTCATATATGTTTTATTCTTTAAAAGTTAATGTTTTATGAGAGATAAATAGGTAGACATTATACATAAATAAAATCACCACTTCTGCACACATGCAAAAATATCTGAGGTATCTTCCCCTCACTCTACAGAGCTGTACTTGTGTTTCCTTTGTTCCTGGGACCCAAGTACGTTACACTTACTGCAAAAATTATTTAGCCATATTTGTTAGATTTGAATATTCATCTATTCTTGAATAGCAGGCTGATTGTGACATTGAAATCTTGCATAAATTTTTCCATGATTCTACCTAATAACTAAGCTTAATGTGCATTGAAAACAGCCTCTGAGCCATAGATCATTTCCTCCTTGTCTTGCTTCCTGCTCCAATGTGGGCAAAATGATGGCATGGATTCTCCCTTCTGCTGACTGTTGGCGCTGTACCCAAACTGCAAGCCTTACGCAGACTGAGAAACACTTCTGCACTGTGTCCCTGCCGATGACTTTTTCCATGAGGGCAGTCATTCGGTGTCATACAAAAGACCTTGATCTGTCATGGCAGTGTGCTTTGAGCTGATTCCTGCACTCAGCAACCCTATGTGAAAGAACAGACTTGTCCCACAATGTTTCCTAAACAGTAATATTTACAGCAGCAGATCACCGGTCTGTTCTGTCCTAGTCATTAGTGGGTTTGAAGAGCCCACTGTGAACAGTAGGTTACGATGGTACTTGGCATTGTACTATCTTGGTCAAGGAAGCAGAAGACTTTTCAGATAAACTTGAGAAATGGGAAGGATGTAAGGAGCTGGTGATCAAAAATTCTAAATGAAGGGGCCTGAAATAGGGCCTTGGAATATGCCTTTTGAGTTAGTTCTCCTGGGAATTCTGGTTTGGTTATTGATGAACCTGAGCTAGGAAACACAAGGCACCTGGCTGTTTGAGAGTCTAGAGCACACAATTTGTTTATTTGCACACTATTCTTCAATGTTCCCAATCAGTTTGTCTCATAAAAAGCTGTTAAGCTTTCCTCAAACAATAGGATCTGCTTCAGGTGTGATTTGGGTGTGGCTAGTGCTGAAAGGCTTTTAAAAACAACAAGCCTCTGCTATATTTTTTGTTTTTTCTCCCTAATCGGCTTGCAAAAACGTAAGTGATAATTGCTATAAAACAAAAGTTGAGTAATGGAAAATGAGGACCTGTTTAAAATTTTGAATTTCAAAGATGTGTTAAAAAATTTTTTTCCCAACAGCTCTAAGGATCATTAACTAGAGCACTATTATAAAGGGCATTATTAGGGGAATTTTTTAAAGTTCTCCTTTTATGAACAAAGAAGATGAACACAAAAGAAACTCTTTGCAAAGGAAGAAATATATAAGGAGGCATTTCAAGCCCAATAATAAGTAAATGTAAATTATAGCCACAATCTATTATCTTCTTAGCTAACAAATGAAGATTTTGAAAACTGACAATGCAGTGACTAGCTGACAGTTAGCTAAGAATGGGACTCTACAGCACTGCAGTTGGGAGCAGACTTGGTGCATCGTCATTTCATTGCAGAATTTGATAATAAGTTCAAGAGCCATGAAAACATTCAACTGCTTTGACGCTAAAATCCACACAAAACTCTATGTTTCACTAAAAATTTTATTAGAGTAAATGAGAAGGAGTACAGGTAGGAGACCCAAAGTTCATCTGCAGGTAATGGACTTCCCCTGACAGAGGGGTCGCAGGGAGGAAATAAACTAGTTAGGACGTAGTGTGGCAATGATGAAACATACAACTTTCCTCTAGTTCTTCAATGCTTCTTCCTTCCCACTGTCATGATCCCAGTTCTACCTTACAAATCTGGCTAGACCAGAGGATATACATTGACAGATAGGAGCTGGAAACATAGGGAAACCAGGACAGATGATCCCTTCAGGACCAGTGATGACAGTAGCAATACCAGGAGGGTGGAGGGAAGGTATGGTAGAAAGAGGGAATCAATTATAAAGATCTACATATAACCTCCTCCCTGGGGTGTGGTCAAAGGAGCAGTGGGTGAAGGGAGACATCAGACAGTGTAAGGTATGACAAAGTG
This sequence comes from Nesogale talazaci, assembly GCA_004026705.1. Lineage (NCBI taxonomy): Eukaryota > Metazoa > Chordata > Mammalia > Afrosoricida > Tenrecidae > Nesogale > Nesogale talazaci. The sequence continues at coordinate 101,226 of PVJH01005684.1, read as the reverse complement.
TTAATAATTTATACATTCTCAAGGGTTCATGGGTTGAGGAGTGTTGCGGGAAGGGAGAGGGAAAATGAGGTGCCAATGCCAAGGGCTTGGATAGAAAGCAAATGTTATGAGAATGATGAGGGCAGTGGATGTACAAATGTGCTTGACACACAATGGATTTATGTGTAGAGTGTGATTAGAGTTGTATGAGCCCAACTCTATGTTCCAGGATATTCTGATAGCTTTATGTGGCAGTCACCTAATCTGGTGTCAATTTGAGGATTAAGAGTGTAGGGGTGGAGTCTAGCCTGTCAATCTAGAGATAGCCAATGAAACCTCTGTGTGGGCATGGGCTCTCCTGAGAATTGTGGGAAATATGGTAATCCCTTCTTGGAGACAAGAGGCACTATCAGCCCACTCCCTGGCTGCTGGATTTGAACCATCAGCCCTGTAGGCTGCAGTCCTGCACACAACCACTATGCCACCAGGGCTCAGCATAAACCTCTTTCTTATACACATATACATGCTTATGAATTTGTGTTTCTAGTTTACCCTTATTCACACACTTTATATATAAAAGAAAAAAATGAAAATAATCTAAAGTCCCAACAAGAGAGAATTTAAATAACTGAAGGCTTATAATGGCTGGCATGTAAATAACCATTCAAAATCATAGTTTAAAATATTATTTAAGGCCATGGAAAATGTTCAGAACATAATGTTGACTTTTTTAACAAAGAGTACATAAAGCTGCATGCACAGAATCACTTCAGTATTATAAAATGTTCATAAAATACATATTCATGGCTGTTCATTTTTAAACCTTTGTAGGTTATAAGCACTTTTTTTGCATCACATCAGCTATGCATAAAACCATTATTTTTGTCTTTATTGAATGGCATTTAGTTAATAGCTATTCAACCTTTCAAGTTAAGCATCTTTGAAGAGACTGGATCTGGTAATAAGTTATTTTAAGCTTCTCTTGTCCCTCCTGCTCCTTTCCTGGTGGGGCTGGAATGGAGAAAGGGCATCCCTCATGTTAAGTGATGACAGAGTGGGAGGTTCCTGGAGCCCTGGAACAAATTACTGCTTCCCTGGACCCCTGGACTCCTATTGATCCATGGGAACAACTAATAATTATGGAACACCACAAATTATAAATGACAATCATCCAAAATAAGCTGGTGACATAACCTGGTTCATGCCAAGAGAGCAAGAGTCCATCTTGATCCATGTAGGAGCTTTCTGCAAACCAAGATGTGACAGTAGGTTACTCTCCTATCTTTCCAGAATCATATACAAGCAGCTTGTGGTCATCCTGCTCTCATTCTACTCAACCTAAGTACCACTGAAAAACTTTAGCTGGGCTCTGGCTATCTAGGCTTGACCTTTATGAATACTTGTCACACCGTGTCCCAGTGAAGAGACTAATTTTACACTGTAAGACGTGCTGTCTCTCAAATTTTAAGTTGTTTGGGCTGAGCCCCGGTGGCATAGTGGTTGTGCGCGGGACTGCGGCCCACTGGGACGGAGGTTCAATTCCAGCAGTGGGGCTGGGCCTCCTACTCCCACCACCGGAGAGCAGTGATGCCCCCAAAAAAAAAAAATTAAGTTGTTTCTACTCTCAATAAACCTCTCTTTCATTAAAATTTTCTCCGTTTTACTCTCGGACGTACCTTTGGCCTCGTCACCAGATCCACAGGCAGCTTGCTAGCAGGAACCCTGAGGAGTTGGCAGCTGGAGCTTTGCATCTGGTGCTGCCACAAACCCTTTGTATTCCTCTGCCCTTGTGAGATCCCAAGCCAGCTCGGGTTAAGGCCTCTGTGACTGAACTCTGTTCTCTTTCCATGGTGTCCACTTGAGGGATTTGGCTAAATACCTTTTTTCCTTTACTTTCTTTTTCTGCTCAGCTTCATAAGAAGTTGAATGAGTTCATTGTAAGCATGGTAAGTAGGCAAGGGCTGTTTGCTTCACTCTTTCTCTTTTTGGTATCTACTACATCTCAACGCATTTGGGCAGTGGTCGGCAAGCTGCGACTGCAGAGCCATACGTGGCTCTTTCAGGGTGAACGTGCGGCTCTGAAGTCACAATGAAAACATATGAAGGTTACTATCGCAGATCACAGCGAGCTCATTTGTTTGGAAAAACATATTTAAGACTCTTGAGTGGTTTTAAAGTTGTTAGAAGGGACAAGACTGGCTCTTCGGTCTCAAGAGGTTGCCCACTCCTGCATGAGGGCAGGGATACCTGCATATCACTTGGGCAAAGACTCCCAGTTGTTAAAGGAAGCTGGCATTGGGGTGATGGTTCCCGCAATGGCTCGTAAGCAGGGCTTAATGAGACGATGGGAACACCTTCATCTAAGTTGGAGATTCTCTCCTTCGAGAGAGAATGTTTTCAAATTATGGTCCCTGCTCAGTCATATCTTGATCATTGGTATAGATTCACTAAGAGAAGTGTGAAAAAGTAGTGTCTATTGTGTTGATCATTTAAACTACACAAATTAATTTTCCTGCCCAGAAAATTGGAACACAAAGCCTTCTGCACTGGCCACAGCACTGCTACATTTTTTTTTTCATTTTAGAAAGTTTCTAAAAGATAAAAGGGCAGGAAATTTGCCACTTTACAAGGTAGTATTTTTGAAAAGGCAAAACAAGAATTTAGATACTAAAAAATGTCAGAGAATTCTAACTTTACCAGCTACCTCTCAAGCAAGTATCTCCCTTTACCTGTTTTTACTACCCTATTTCCCTAAGAGTATCCCTGATGAGCTCCCTACTACCCTAAAGAATCTCCAGAGAAAACTAAAGTTATGACCAAAGTGCCTTTTAAAATTAAATAGCTAGAGAAACTCATAAAACCTCCCAAGTTACAAAACTTTGCACTATTGTTAAAGAGTTTCCAAAAACCACTTGGATAAAAACCCTGAAAATCCAAAATGAATTTAAAATATCAATAGAAACTTATGAGCCTGGATTGTCAGATTTACAACAATTATTTTTTGAATCATTTTATTGAGGGCTCATACAACTCATCACAATCCATACATGCATCTGTTATATCAAGCACATTTGTATATTTGTTGCCATCATCATTCTCAAAACATTTTCTTTCTACTTGAGCCTTTGGTATCCACTCCTTGTTTTTCCCCTCCCTCTCCTCTCCCCCCTCCCTCATCAACCTTTGATAATTTATAAATTATTATTATTTTGTCATATCTTACACTGCCTGATATCTCATCTTCTGTTGTCCATCCCCCAAGGAGGTAGATCCTTGTAACAGGTCTTCCCTTTTCTACCCCACCTTTACTCCATCCTCCCCGTATCAACACTCTCTCACCCCTGGTCCTGAAGGGATGATCATCTGACCTGGCTTCCCTGTGTTTCTGGTTCCTATCTGTATCAGTGTGAACATGCAGCTCTAAAGTAACATTGAAAACATTTGAAGGTGATTATTTCAGATCACGGTGGTTTCATTTGTTTGGAAAAACATATTTAAGGTTCTTGAGTGGTTTTAAAGTTGTTAGGAGGGGCAGAATTGGCTCTTCATTCTCAAGAGTTTGAGAATTATCAAATTCTCTGGTCTAGCCAGATTTGAAAGGTAGACCTGGGATCGTGATAGTGGGAAGGAGGAAGCATTGAAAAGCTAGAGAAAAGTTGCATGTTTCATCGTTACTATACTTCACCCTGACCAAAGACCCTTCTGAAAGGGGATGTCCAGTTGCCTACAGATGGGCTTTGAATCCCCAGCCTGCACTCCCCCTCATTCACAATGATTTTTCTTCCCTTGATGACTGATACCTGATCCCTTTGACACACAGGCTGGTGTGCTTCTTCCATGTGGGCTTTGTTCCTTCTGAGCTAGATGGTCGCTTGTTTATTACACCAATTATTCTATCCATTATTTATATCCAAGGAACTCCAACTCTGGATGATGTAGAAGGTACCCTAAAACACATACAGCTACTGGGGAATATGTGGCCGGGTTTGAACTAGTAAATCAGGGCCACAATGTTGGCAAAGATTTAAATTATTTCAAAGAGTATTTCCCTTAAAAAAATCATTAGGATAAAGTCAATGATGCTAACATGAAATACAGAAACATTTATCATTTTAGATGCTGCCTGATAGCGTGTTCTAAGAGTACTCTAGATCCAGACCAAGGAACTCCAAACAGGCATAACTCTTAATTCCATGTTTCTTTATAACCATCATCTGGAACTGACTAAGCTAATTAAGCATGATAGCCTTCATTGGAAAAATATCCCCCAAACCAAGACTAGCGATCTTAACCCACAAATTGGCCCAAACATTAGAATAGCAAATGAAGGAAAGAGAACAACAAAAACCAAAAAAGGGACAAAATAAACTTCTGGCCCTAGAATTACAGCTACACACCCAACCCAGAGAATGTCTCCTCTTCCAACACCAAGGCTCTGGTATTCTAACATCTCAAACTAATATTTACTATTTTGTGACAAACCTAGAAATCTTATGAAAGGAGGTTTTAAACTAAAAATTCAAGTCAGCAATGAGCCAAATGAGAAAGCCATTAGTGAAACTGCATTAAAAAGCTCTGGTAACTTATGAGGACTTCTCCTACTATAGTGGCAGCACTAAATGTATAAAAAGAAACAATTGTCTGAGTAAATGATGAACACTGTAAATATTTTATTTGACATGGGTATTTTATTATCTTCTATCAAGCTCACAAATTTACAAAATCTTCTGCTCAGAGTCATAAAACTACAGAGATCATGGGGGTTGGTATTAAAGAACAAATTTTACCTATCACACTCTATTTGGACCTCCTCAGATTCTACTGAAGACATACATCAAATTTTAGTCAGGTTAGATACTCTAGAAATCTTTTAGGAAAAATATTTTATTCAAATGGAAATGTAAAATAAATCTTGAAGTTGAGCCCCGATGGTGCAATCGTTGTGTGCGGGACTGTGGCCCACAGGGTTGACAGTTCAAATCCAGCAACAGTTCCCTAGGAGCAAGTCTGGGTTTCCTAGTCCCACCAGAGCAGTGATGCAGAAAAAATAAATAAATAAATAAAATCTTGAAAAACCATAGAAATGTCTGCCTGAAAACCATCAACAGTTAGATTCTCCAATAGAAAATGCCACAGATAAGGAGGCATTATTATCTGCATGCACTTAGCTAGCCATCATAAAAGAGTCACTCTCTTATGTTAGCCTATTCTGCACAGTGCCTTTCTTCCATACCTACAAGTTTATGGATCACCAAAGCTCCTGAGATTTGTAACATCCTGTGTTAGTCTTGGTAGGCTAGAGAAACAAACCCACAGAAACTCATATGTGTATAAGAAAAACTTTGGGGGGGAGGCATCACTGCCTCTGGTGGTTGTGGGAGCTATGCAGCGATGCTCCTGAGAGCCGCCACTGGATTTGAACCGCCAAACCTGCAGGCCGCAGTCCCACACTCAACCGCTTACGCCACTGGGGCTCAGCCAAGAGAGATGTTTATATAAAGGGTAATTGTACATTAAAAAAGCATCCCAAATCAATCCAGTCCAAGTCCATAAGTCCAATATTAGCCCATATGTCTGATACCAATTGTGGCAGTCACCTAAGCTGGTGTCAATTTAAGGACTAAGAGTGCAGGGGTGGAGTCTAGCCTGTCAATCTGGAGATAGCCAATGAGACCTCTGTGTGGGCATGACTTTCTCCTGAGAATTCTGGGAAATCTGGCTGCATTTCCCCCTTGGAGGGAAGAAACTCACTGCTCAGTCCTTTGGAGACACTCTACTGACAAGACGCAAGGCTGACTTCCTATGAGATATCCCAGAGGAGAAGCCAAATGGACTTACCCTGATGGAACCAGACCTCTGAAGCTGGAAAGGCCAGGCAGAGACCCCTGGCAGTGCTGAGATGCTTCTACCACCACTGGATACACAAAACTCTGCACCCACTGACCTGTGATTGTTCTGGCATCATTGCATGTGCTTTATGAGTCTGAAAAGGACTTATGGATTAGTACTGGACATATGAGCTAATATTGGAATTATGACCTTGGACTGGACTGCATTGGGGTGTTTAAACCTCTCCCTTAAAAACACATGTGTGTTTATGAATTTGTTTCTCTAGTCTACCCAGACTAACACACCACTCTATAAAGTCCTCTTCAGACTCACAAAGCACATATAATGATGCCAGCTGCAGGACCATCACAAGCCAATGGGTAGAAAGTTTTTGAATCCAGTGGCATTGTAAGCATCTCAGCACTGGCAGGAGTCGCTGCATGGATTCCCCAGCACCCAGGGCTGCATCAGGATAGGTCTGGGTGACCTCTCCTAAAGGGTGTCAGTCTTGTGTCTTGTCGAGAGAGTATCTGCAAGGGAGTGAAGTAGTGAGAGAGAGTTTCTCTTACCTCCAAGAGTTTCGAAACACCAGAGTGTTCTCAGAATCCTCAGTGGAAGGCCATGCCCACAGAGGCCTCATTGGCTGTGACCCAACAGACTAGACTTCACCCCTTCACTCATAATCCTCTTAAATGGACACCAGATTGTGCAACTACCACACTTCCCATCTGCTGAAGCATTGAAGATTCAGTTAAACACAAGGTTACTTAAAATTTTTACAATGTTCTGCTTTTCAAGGAAGCTAGATAAGGGCTCAGCCCAATGGTTCCTTGGACTAGCCCCTGTTACATGGAACTGCAGCTTTGTACAAACTCCTAGATTCCCATTAATCCCAAATTCTGACTTTGTACTTCCTAATGCACCCTCACTTTACAGTAGTCCATTTGTGTAGTGCTTTTTCAGTAGCCTGATTTGCTGTCATTTGGGAAAACCAACAATTCATAAGGACTGTACTACTTCACTGTTTTATTGACTTCCCTACCTTTTTCTTCAAGTTTTTTTAATGTGGAATTACATGTTAGTCAGGCAGACAGGGGAGAAGGGCATATTTAACATTATAATTTGTCTTGGGATTTTCTAATTAAACTATTTGCTTTTCATCCAGAAAACTTCTAAGAATGCTCTAGGAATTTTCACTCAAAAACATGAGGGCCACAAAAGGCCTTGCTTTTGATAGCATTCAATTAAACCTTCTTACCGGTGCTGCTCCCTTGCATCCATGAAGCTACTGCAACCACTAAACTAAATGAAATCACAGCAGATATAATTCTAGGAAATTTTTCTTGAATTAAAGTCCCTCATGTAATGTCAGCCATTCCAAATTCTATATTAGCCCAATATCTTTCAGTAGCAGGTTTATTTCTTCTGAAGCTCTCAGTCTGGCCACTTTTGGTATTCAGTTCCACACTACGGCCTCTCTGAATCTGGCAACATTTTTACCTCTACTTTATGATGACGACCACCTTCCCCATAATTGCTTGACTCTTACTGACAAGGTGAGGGCTCTTATATAAGATTTACAAGAAACCCTATTATCAACTTGTGATTTAGTTCTATTTGCTGAGGGGTCATATTTAAACCTGAACTGACCCTATCTCATCACTAAGTGGGATATGCTATGAGCATTTTCATTAAGGATTGTGGAAATGTTCCCCTTCCTGAATGGATAGTACTTACAAGCGCTTACCAACCAACTTCTGGATTATCTGCTACTGGTTTAGCAAAGTCCAGGTAGAGATTCGGGATAATCATGGCTTCTGCATGCTAGGAAAGACAAAGTGAGTTCTTAGCTTCTGAGACTCAAATTTGAAATGACCTCTTAGGACAGCCCTCTTAGATACCATTTTGCTTCTCTTTACTTTAACCCTGTAATTAAAATTCAGTATTATTATCGCCAATGATTACCACGAACAGAGAAACTTAAAGGCGATAACTTGGTTGAGAGAGCGATTTGGCAAACCACTTCCTAATCACCATTTAAGAACACCATTCTCACTCGTGGATGTAGGAGCCCAGTCACAATCATGATGAAAAAGAAGGAACGGCTAGTAATTAAACAGGGCACCCAGAAAATGTTGCCAGCCACAATTAGCCCAAAAGAAATTTCAAGTCGCTTTTCCAAGACCAACAATTAACGCCCCCACCCCCACCAGATTTTAAGTTGGGACCAGATGTTAAACTTTAAATTGAGACCAAGAAGCTGCCGTCAGGATCCAAGCAGGAGCTTGTGAATTGGGCATAATAATAAATCTGGTTTTCCAGAATGCTTGCATGTCTTTACGATTTGAAATTGTTGGCATGACAATATAAAAATAACAACAGATGAATTGATATGAATTTTAGAAAAGCATTGGTGAGGATGTCTGCACTGTGAGGGACCGAGTATTTTCTCACAGGTTTAAGGAGCATGGGCCTCCTTGTTTAGATCCTGCCAAGGTGGCTCACAAACTTTTAACATAGTCCTTCATGTCGGGGTGCTGTTCTAGACAATAAACGTGTTACCATGTTTATAAAAAGGGCCTCTTGATTTAGGGCAAAGAGCCCAATAAGAAAAAGCCACACTGCCCCATAAACATCTGGTAGGGATTCAGTTCATGGATACCAAATGGGTTAGTTCTCCAACTTAAAAGGACTTTTAAATTTAAGCTCAAGATTTTGAGTTTGGCTAATTGACCTTTGTGCCATTGCTTCCCTTAAGTAGATGAGGAGACTAGGGTTGTAAGAACAAGTAAGTCTCTGAAAGGTAGGTAACATTTCCATTTTTCTTTAGTTATTTATCCAGGATAACAGTAATCTCTGTTCCTCACAAGGACACTCTGGATGCCTCATATTGAAGTAATGTGTCCTAAATGTTTCTTGGTCCCAAAAGGGGCAGTAGCTTGATGATGACCACTAGTTTTGAGCTCACCTTTAAGCAAGCTAGGCATGTCAGATTCTACAATTCTTCTAGGTTGGTAGCATAACTTCAGATATTGTGATAGTAAAAGTTTACTGTGCTAACCTGGCCGATGAACACTTGTGGGATTAATTGAAGGGACAGATAAATGGCTCGGGGAACCTTGTCTGACTGGTCTCTTGTTCTCTGGTGGCCGCACCAGTTGCAACTGCCTTACCTAGTTCTCTGCCAAAGTGAGCTGGGAAGGTTTACTTCCTAGGAAACATCCCTGAGGAGAAGCCACATGAACCTACCCTGTTGCAGCGCTGGGTGCTGAAGAAGCCACGTGGAGACCCCTGCCAGCATGGAGATGCCTACATGTTCACTGATTCAGCTTTCCTCCTGTATTCAGCATTATTGCGTGTGTTTTGTGAGTTTTAAAGGACTTTGTAGATTGGTGTTCAACATATGGGCTGATGATGGACTTAAGGGCTTGGGCTGGACTGGGTGGAAATGCTTATTATACAATTACCCTTTATATAAAACTCTCATAAATTATGAGTGGTACGGAAATTGAGCTATCATATGCCCCAGCAATCCCTCTATTGGGTATATATCCAGAAGAGGTAAGAAATAAACCATGACTAGATATCTGTGCTCTAACGTTCATCGTGGCACAAAGAACAATCGCAAGGAGTTGGAAGCAGCCCAAATTTCCATCAATTGACAAAAGGATTAAAAAGCTGTGGTACACACATACAATGGAGTACTATGCATCGCTGAAAAGCAGTGATGGACTCATGAAGCACATCACCACATGGGAAGAACTGGAGGAAATTATGCTAAGTGAAGTTAGCCAAGCACAAAAGACAGGTACAACCTGAGACCGCTGAGGTAAGATTAAAGAAAAATGCAAAAGGGGCATCAGGAAAAAGCTACGGTTTACAGAAATTCCTGGGAGGAGGCCCAGTTGTATGGCAGAAGCCAGACCAAATCCAGGGCTACATATGACCACTGGAGTAGGGATGGGGTGGGGCAGATAGTGATGTGTAGAGAGGGTATGGGGTACTAACCCACCCAAGGGAAGCATATTGTTTATATCTCCATGGGGAAAGAGGGACCAAACTTAAACCTGGTGTTCCAGAATGTGAATGCAACATGACAGCATCGAGTGGGAAACCAGTGGTGGAGTCTGTATGCCCAATCCCACTCCCAACTATGGGGACAGCCACCTCTTCCTCTAGGAGAGTGTGCTTTGGAGGTGAGCACTGAAGCTGCAGTTTGCGGAGTGAGATATGCCTGAGCAGAGCACATGAGAACAAATGAAGGAGGAAGAAGAGGGAATGAAGTGCATCCTGCCCCACCAAGTCTTCAGGATGATATTCCCACTCAGAATAGCTGATGCACAGAGAGAATCATATGGCAGGCCCCACTATGAAATACGGCTTCCCTCAGTGACCCAAGGCCCTTCGGGATGAAAAATGTAGAAACAGGGTCAGGATTATACCATGTCTGACCCAACCACACCATGGCAAAACACTAAGGGTGTGTAACAGAGCATAGAGTTCTGGAGGGAGTGCCAAGGACATACTTTGGGGCCAGGGTGTGGCACTCCATCCCACACAATGGGGGGACATTCCTGGAGGTCAATGAACAGAACTTGAACTATTTATAGGTTTTTATATTGCTACTATTTTTTACATATATATATATATATACATACAGTGGGGTTTTGTTGTTATCATTGCTTTATTTTCTTTGGTTGCTTCATTTTAGGATGACTTTTTTTTGTACATATTGACATCTCTTCAGGTCTATCTCGATAAGATAGTCTGGATAAACAGTCTGGAGGTGAAAATGATGGGGTTGATGGTTCCGGGGGTGGGCATGAAAGATGGGGAGGAGGAGAAAAGGAGGTGGTGTTGACCGGCCCAGGGATAAGGGAACAAGTGATTCAAAATCAGTGACAAGGTGGGTGTGAGAGGTCTGCTAGGGATTGATCAAAAGTAGTAATGTAACAGAGAGAAAATACTGAAACCCAAATGAAGGATGAGCATGATAGTGGGATAAGAGGAAAGTAAAAGGAAATAGAGGAAAGAACTGGGGGAGGGTGAGATGTCAAAGAGCATTTATAAAATTTTAAACACAGGCATGTACATAGTTGAATATATTTATATATGATGATGGGGAAATAGATCAAGGTGCATATACTTATAGGATTAGTATTAGGACAGCAGGTGGGCATTGAACCTTCACTCAAGTACTTCCTCAGTGCAAGAACATTTTGTTCTACTAAATGTATGTTCACTTTCCTGACATGATCACTGAAGACAAATGTGTGCATAAGCAAAGGTGATGAAGAAAGCTAATGGTGTCCAGCTATCAAAAGATATAGTGTCTGGGATCTTAAAGGTTTGAAAGTAAACAAGCAGCCATCTAGCTCAGAAGCAACAAAGCCCACATAGAAGAAGCACAGCAGCCTGTGTGACCACAAAGTGTCCAAGTGATCTAGTATCAGGCATCAAAGAACTAAAAATTATATCATTATAAATGAGAGGGAGTACAGATTGGGGACCCAAAGTCCATCAATATATGAAGATACATCCCCTTACAGAGGGGTTGCAGGAAGGAGATGAGCCAGTCAGGGTACGGTATAGCAACAATGAAATGTGCAACTTTCCTCTACTTCTCAAATGCTTCCTCCCACCCACTATCATGATCCCGATTCTACCTGACAATCCAGCTAAACCAAGGGATATATCCTGGAGCCAGAAACATGGGGAATTTAGGATAGATGATCCCTTCAGGACCAGTGATGGAAGTGATGATACCCGGAGGGTGAAAGGATGGTGGATAGAAAGGGGGAACAAATTTCAGGGATCTACATATAACCTCCTGTCTGGGGTATGGACAACAGGGAAGTGAGTGAAGGGACACATCGGACAGTATATGATATGAAAAAGTAATAACAATTTGTAAATTATTAAGGGTTCATATGAGAGGGGGAGGGGAGAAGGAGGGAAAAAATGAGGAGCTGGTACTGGGGGCCAAAGTGGAGAGAGAATGTGTTGAGGGTGATAATGGCAACAAGTGTGTAAATGTGGTCCCCATACACTTGACGTATGTATTGATCATGATAGGAGTTGTATGAACCCCCAATAAAATGATCTATTGGGGCAAAAAAAGGAAAGGGAAAGAGGAGCTTATACCAAGGATTCAAGTAGAAAATATTTAGAGATGAGGATGGCAACATGTGTACAAATATGCTTGATACAAATGATGTATGGAATGTTATAAGAGCTGTAGGAGCCCCCAATAAAATTATTGGGGGAAAAGGGGAGGAATAGGATGGACTTCCCAAAGTGCAAAACAAGGAAGGTGTTTGTGTAGGGGGCTGGACACTTAATTTAAGGAGCTGGAATTTCCGACCCACAGAGTTTACCATTCAAATCTGAGCATTTCTCACTGGCGCTGCCACCTGTTAACTTCTGCGATAAAACCTTTAAATGAGTCTGCTAAGGTAAGCTTTAAAAAAATACAAAAGGGGAATAGGGGAAAAGCTACTATATACAGAAATTCCTGGGGTGAGGTTCAGGTAGTATGGGAGGGGCCAGACCAAATCCAGCACTACATATGGTAGCCAACTAAAAAGGAGGGGGGCTAGGATAGCAGTGTGTAGTGGGGGTAACAGGGCACTAACCCACCCAAGGGAAGAGTCTTGTTTATATCTCCACAGGGAGAGACTAGACTTAAACCCAGTGTTCCAGGATATGAATGCAGCATGACAGCACAGAGCAGGGAGTCAGTGCAGGGTCTGAGGGCCCGGCCCCAATCCCAACTACGTGAACAGCTGCCCCTCAGAAGAATTTACTTTATTGGAAAACACCAAAGCTGCAGCTCGGGAAGAGGGACTTGTGTGACCAGAGCACAAGGAAGCAAACGAATGGGAAGGAATAGAGAGAGGAGTGCATTCTACCCCACCAAACCTTGAGGATCATATCCCTATTCAGAACAGCCAATGCACAGAGAGGAACGTGAGACATGACATCCTTCATTGGCCAGGCCCTACTGGGGACAACATTGGAAACACAAGGTCAGAATTGCACCCAGTCAGACCCCACCACACTGAGGCAAAACACTAATTGTGTGCAGCAGAGCATCATGGGGAGTAAATCATGAGGACAAAACAACAGGACCGATGGTTTTGGGAAACAAGGAAGAGAGGGAGGTGGGGGAAAGGAGGTGGTGTTGACCAACCTGGAGACAAGGGAACAACAAGTGATCCAAAAGTAGTGGCAAGGAGGGTGTAAGAGGTCTGGTAGAGATTGATCAAGAGCAAAGTAACCAAGAGAAATTACTGAAATCCAAATGAAGGCTGAGCATGATAGTGGGACAAGAAGAAAGTAAAAGGAAGTACAGGGAACAAATAGGAGGCAAAGGGCATTTATAGAGGTCTAAATATAGGCACATAAATAGGTAAATATATTTATATATGATGATGAAATAAATCTATGTGCATATATTTATAGGTTTAGTATTAAGGCAGCAGATGGACATTGGGCCTCCACTCAAGGACTTCTCAATGCAAGAACATTCTGTTCTATTAAATTAGCATTCCATCATGCTCACCTTCCTAACATGATTACTGAAGACAAATGTGTATGTAAGGAAAAGTGGTGAAGAAAACTGATTGTGCCCAGCTATCAAGAGATACGCTACCTGGGGTCTTAACGGCTTGAAGGTAAATAAGCAGCCATCTAGCACAGAAGGAAGAAAACCCACATGGAAGAAGCACACTAGCCTGTGTGACCAGGAGGTATCAAAGGGATCAGATATCAGGCATCAAAGACAAAAAAATTTATCATTGCAGGTCCACCCTCCTGATAGGATCACTGAAGACAAATGTGTGCATAAGCAAAAGTGGTGAAGAAAGCTGATAGTGGCTGGCTATCAAAAGATATAGTGTCTGCAAGTGGTCATCTAGCCCAGAAGCAACAAAGCCAACATGGAAGAAGCACACCAGCCTGTGTGACCACGAGGTGTCAAAGAGCTCAGGTATCAGGCATCAAAGAACTAAAAATTATATCATTATAAATAATGGGGAGGAGCTCTCCCCTCTTTCTCTTGCTCTTGGACCTTCAGACTAGCTGGCTTCCTTGCTTGCCCTGTGCCTTAGTTTTCAAGCTATACTACCCGTGCGAAACCTAATCCGTGGACTGTGCTGCTGTCAGTTGAGCTTTCTTTAAGCCCTGCTTCGCCACGCTCCTGGAATATACTTCTCTTGAGTTGGGGACCGTGGACCCTGTCATCTGGCTGACTGTGGGTGACCTGCCTTGCTGTTGCGCTGCAGCGGACTACTCGGAGGCCCTGAGGACTCGAAGGACTGCCAGTGAATTAGCTGTCTCACACAGGTCTGGCACGGTGGGCCAAGAGGCAGCGTAAGCTGCTGTCCATGGTTCTGAAGTTGTGATCCAGAGATTCTCTTTGAACATTATAGAAGGACCTCAATTTTTGGAAGGTGAAAATGAGGAGCAATCACCCTTAGAAGAACATTATGTGTCCTTTGATTTGCTTGGAAAATCGTTGTATAATAAAAACTGCAAAAGCTGGAAACAGATGAAAGTAGAAACCTGTTAGAGAAGAAACACTCAAATATTTTCTACTAATAGAAAATATTTTCTACGATGACAGAAAGGAGAAAACCTAGTAAGACTAAGGTAGTGTCCTCTAGTTTCAGTACTCACTAGTTTCACTGTCTATGAATTAATTTTTAGTTGTACAGAGAGAATAAGTGAAAAGGGTTATGGGTTTATTTTTCTCTGAATCAGTAGAACCGAAAACCATCACTTCAAAATCTGTGACGGTACTTCGAAAGAACTCACAGTCATCGAGTCCATGCCAATTCCCAGCCAGCCTAGAGGACAGCGTAGAATTGCCCCGGTGAATTTCAAAAGAGACCATAGGTGTTCATGGGAGTAGAAAGCCTCATCTTTCTCCCAAGGAGGTGCTGGTGGCCTCACAAGGCTGACCTTGATGATTACAGTGCAACACATAATCACAACACTGAAAGCTGATCTCAGTCTTGGTCTTCATACTGCATCAATGGCAGGAACAACTCTGGCCAAGACAAGCTAAGAACACAACAACCAAGAGAATGAATTGAACAGCCCTGTCTTTGTCCACACCCTCCAAAAATACTTACGTGGCTTCTGGATTAAGCAGAAGCAAAAGAACCTATCAATGCCTCTAGAAAGCCAAGGACCTGTGTCCCAGGATTTCTGATGAGTGAGCTTGTGTCATAGAGCAGGGCCACAAAATGTTTCAGAAAGAAAGAGCAGAAAATAGGAGATGTATCTTGGAACTGAACATATCCTTTCCTACTCCTCAAACCCTCATTCACAGCTTACTGCATCCCCAAAGCTTCCGACTCAATATATGCCTTAAGCCTACACTATTTAGTGTAAATAAAGGTACAAGTAAAAATGAAACACTGAGTTTTTTTAATTGAAGGACGCTTCTTGCACACTGTACTATATAGAGTTTGAAAAATGAACTATGGCTGAAAGCATATGCTATTTGTTTCACCTCAAATTTACTGCCATCGAGTCAGTACTAACTCATAGAGGAGATCCTGTAGGACAAGGTGGAACTGTCCCTGCCTTGGTGGGTTTCCATGACTGAGACTCTTTATGGAAGAAGAAAACCTCAACTTTCTCTCTCAGAGTGGCTGGTGGTTTTGACCTGCTGAGTTGCAGTTAACAGGCCAATGCACAAAACTTACAACACCAAATGATTTATGTGTTCTTTACCACAGTTGTTGAGATGGAAAAAATAAAAAGGCAAATAATAATAGTGCTCTGATAGTAGGTGACTGGTACTTATTTACTCAATAAATAAAAACTATAATCACTATTAAAAAAATAAATAAATAAATAAATAAATAAATAATGGGGAGTACAGATTATGGACCTAAAGCCCATCTGTGGGTAATGGGACATCCCCTTACAGAAAGGTTATGGAGAGGAGATGAGTCAGTCAGGGTACAGTGTAGCAATGATAAGACATACAACTTTCCTCTAATTCTTAAATTATCAACTATCATGATCTTACAAATTCTGTCTTACAAATCCGACTAGACCGGAGAATGTGCACTGGTGCATATGGGAACAGGAAACATGGGGAATCCAGGACAGATGATCCCTTCAGGACCAGTGATGGGAGCGATGATAACAGGCGGGTGGAGGGAAGGTGGTCTAGAAAGGAGGAACTGATTATAAGGCTACACATATAACTTCTTCCCTGGGGTATGGACATAGGAGAAGTGGGTCAAGGGAGGCATCAACAATGTAAGATATGACAAAATAATAATAATTTATAGATTACCATGGGTTCATGAGAAAGGATGGAGCAGGGAGGGGAAAAAAAGGGGAAGCTGATACCAGGAGCTTAGGTGGAAGGCAAGTGTTTTGAGACTGATGAGGGCAACAAATGTACATATGTGCTTGCCATATGATAGATGAATGGATAGATTGTAATAAGAGTTGTATGAGCCCCAAATAAAATGATATTTAAATAAATAAAATATGACTGTTTATGAATTTTGTTTCTCTAGTCTATTAGACTAACACAGATACTTTACAATTTAACCAAATCCTTAACTTTTGACCAAGTCTTCTACTGAACTGTGACTTGCCTCTGGACAGAAATTCCTCAATTTAACTATTCAGATTTCAAACAGAGAATACTAGATGTTTTTCATTTTCTTACTACCTAAGAAAAATGGATGATATAAAGAAAAATTTGACCTCAGAATTGGAGGAAAGATTATTAACAACCATCAATATACAGATAATACAACCTTGCTTGGTGAAAGTGAAGAGGACTTTAAACACTTGCTGATGAAGATCAAGGGTTGTATCCTTCAATATGGTTAACAACTCAAGGTAAAGAAGACCAAAATTCTCACAGTTGGATTAATAAGTAATATCATGATAAATGGAGAAATGATTGAATTTATCAAGGATTTCATATTGCTTAGAATCACAATCAATGCTCATAGAAGCAGCAGTCAAACATCAAACAATGCATTGCATTGGGTAAATGTGCTGCATAATATCTCTTTAGAGTATTGAAAAGCCCTGGATTGAATAAGTAAGTAAACCCATTCCCTTCACACAATTATACTAAAAGTGTCGTGATTTACATTACTGGTGGGTATATATTTTTATTTGGAATATCATATTATCCTACATAAAAAATCCCCAGAACAAACAATGAACACTGTGATTGGGCATAACCCTTTTTCGATTGATAAAATGGGTCTGTGTACCCTGGGTTTTCCATTTAGAACATCACTCTCATGATGGAAGTAGACATTAGAATAATGACTTAAATATACTGGTTAGGACTTGAAGCAGAATCTAAAAGAGTTACGGTCTTAAAACACAATCAAAGAATAACCCAGAATAGGATCATTGTATCTTTGTTCATCACAGCACAGTTAGAAAAGGCCATACACAACATATCACCCACAATAGAATTACTAGCTAATGGTATTGCAGATAACCTTATGTCATAACAATATTTGACATCTTTAGATAAAAAAAAGGTTTCAACAACAAAATATTTCTAGATTTTATTTTATCACCACTAAGAAGACTGTGTGCTATTGTTAAAATTTCTGGTTGCACCTGGCAAAACTCCACCAGAATAGAAGATAAGGTCATAAGACAAAATTGATAGAAGACCACCTGGTTTCAGATAGAAGATATTATCTGCCCTAACCATTGGTTTGGCATTTTCAATTTGTTCCCAAAGCATCTGCTCTTGGATTAGCTCTCAAGTAAAACTGGGCATGTCGTACTAGTTTTTATTACCATTTTCTTTTGGCTAATTAAATGTTTTTTTTTCTTTCATTACCTACTTCTGTACCCAAGCATTCACTACCACTCAGAGGCAACATGCCGTGTACTTAAAAATATATATATTGCAACTTCTATAGATTCACCTGTCCTCTGGCTTAAGTTATTGAGTAGGTCAAAAACTTTTCAAAGCTGGTCTTTTCACAGTCAAACATCTAAAAGTTTTACCAACATCATGAAAATGTCTGCACATATAAGCAAATGTGGTGAAGAAAGCTGATGGCACCCAGCTATTATAAGATATAATGTCTGGAGTCTTAAAGGTTTGGAGATAAACAAGCTGCCAGCTAGCTGAGAAGCAACAAAGCCCACAAGGAAGAAGCATACCAGCCTTTGTGATCATAAGATGTTGACAGGATCAGGTATCAGGTATAAGAAGACCCAAAACAAACAAATACATCAATGTGAATGGGGGGGGGCGGCATAGTGAAGACCCAGAGTCCATCTGTAGACAATTGGACACCCTCTCACAAAAGGGTCATAAGAAATGGATGAGCCAGCACTTACGAAACATACAACGTTCCTCTAGTTCTTTAATGCTTCCCGCCCCCACCACTATCATGACCACAGTTCTATATCACAAATTCAACTACACCAGAGCATGTACACTGGTACAGACAATAGCTCAACACTCAGAATCCAGATGAATCCATCAGGAATAATAATAGGAGTAGCAATACCATTGGGGGGGAAGAGGGGATAAAGGGGAGATTGATTGCTATGATCGACATATAATTGCCCCAGCCCTACAACAGAAAAACAACAGAAACGTGGGTGAAGAGAGACAGAGGATGGTGTAAAATTTATCAAGACTTCATGAAGGTGGAGAGAGGGAGGGACTGAAGAACTGATATCAAGGGCTCAAGCAGAAAAAAAAAACTGGAAAGAATGTTGGCAACGTATATACAAATGTGTTTGACAAAATGGATGCATGGATTGAGTTGTAAGAACTTCAATAAAATGATTTAAAAGAAAACTTTATTAATTTTTTAAAAAGGCCTGATTTATGACCAATAGGGAACTGATTTAGTCACCATAACAATGCACCTGTTCATACAACCATCTCAGTGTGCCTGTTTGGGGCCAAAAGAAAGCATGCCTTTTTTGTCCCACACATCTGACTCACCTGACTTTGCTCCATGTGACTTCTTTCTGTTTCCACAAATGAAGAGGGACATGAAAGGACAGCAATTTCATGATGTAGAAGAGGTGAATGGAAAAAAATGAGGGAGGTGTTGTCAGCTATCCAAACAGATGACTTTGAAAACTGTTTCCAAGAATGGAATCACAGATTTGACAAATGTATTAAGTGTGATAGAGAATATTTTGAGGATGATAGGGTTGCTCTGTTTTTAAAAATTTAAGTATGAGGATCCCCAAAGTCCATCTGTAAGCAGCTGGACATCCCCTACAAACTGGAGATGAGCCAGTCAGAGTGCACAAGAGCACCAATGAAACATACAACTTTCCTTTAGTTCTTTAATGCTTTCTTTCTCCCACCCACTATCATCCCAATTCTACCTTCCAAATATGATGAGAGCAGAGCGTGTACACAGGTACAGATCAGAGCTGGAAACACAGGGAAACCAGGACAGAGAAACCACTCAGGACCAACATTGAGAATAGCCATACCAAGAGGGGAAGGGGAAGGTGGAAAAAGATAGAGGGAAGTGATCACAATGTTCTACATATAATTCCTCCCCAGGGGGTGGACAACAGAAAAGTGGGTGGAGGGAGACATCAGTCAATATAAGACATGACAAAATAATAATAATTTATAAATTATCAAGGGTTCATGAAAAAGGGTGGGGGAGGGAGGGAAAAATGAGAAGCTAATACCAAGGGCTCGTGTAGAAAGAAAATATTTTGAAAATGAAGATGACAACAAATGTACAAATGTTCTTTGCATAATGGATGGGTGGATGGATTGTGATGAAAGTTGTACAAGTCCCCAATAAAATGATTTTTCTAATTTAAATACATAGCTTTGAAAAACTTCCAGTGTGTGTATGTGGGTGGAGGGATTTACCCCCTCATATACCAACATGGCTAAGTCATGATTCTCAGTGGATTGACAGTTAAGCAATGATGTAAGGTGGCACACATGTGGTCTGGTCCATGATATGATCTGATATGCTAAACCAGTAAAAGGATTCAGGTTTGGAGAAAGCATCCTTAAGCTCCAATATAAGACAACTTTCCCTAGGATGCAGGCTGCAGCACCTTTTATTTTACAAGAGATGAAAGGAGAAAGAGTCAGAGAGAAAAGGACTTAGCACCACCTAGAAGGAGAAGCCAGGACAGAGAGTGTCCTTTGACCTGCGGTTGCTGCACTGTGAACCTCCTAGATCCAGGGGAACGTTGATGCCAAGACTCAGGGACGTCTCCAAGGAGTACTGGGCCTACACATTCTGAAATGAAGCCAGGAGACATCCTGAGGGTCCGCCAAGAGAAAGAGCTTTGTCAAAGAACTGGAACTCTGAATTTAGACTTCTAGCCTCATAAACAATGAAAGAATAAATTCCTGAAGATCATTTCTTGCTTTGTGATCTCACAACATATCACATTACGATGTTGGCTCATTTCCTATTCTCAGGACAGCTCCCAAGCCCCTCTCCACCTGCTTTGAAGAGTGTTTGTGCCGTCTTCATAGTAAGATTTAGGTCCAAATTATGGAAATGAAGATTCCATGTCCAGAAGTATAAACTAATGAAAGCACATCTTATTTTTATTCAATTCCCTAAACTCCTGATGTGGAGTCTGCTCTAGTCTGAACCATTTTTCTTTGTTTTTCCATAACTAAAAACATTATCTGAAGAATCATAAAGCGATGGGGGAAACAACTCATTGAGATTGTAAACAGCAGCTCGCTCTTCACAGATCAATGCATCATTTGAATACAGCCTCGCTCAAATGTTCCCAGCTTCGAGTCAGGACCATTCATAGTGCAGCACTTCATAATTACATACAATTAACAGCTCCCAGGCTGAGCAGCAGAGTGACTGGTAAGCACTGAATGCTACAAATCTGTTTTGCAGTAGTGTATATATTTTTCTCCCTTGATTTTCTTTTATTGTTGTTTTGCTTGTTGCCTATTAGCATACCTCTAGGGAATGTTTCAAAAATGTAATGTTAACGAGCAAACACTTGTGAGATTGCCATCCATTTTGCATGACTTTCTTTCTTTCCAGGGCATAGAAAGGAGAAAAATGAACTGGCAAATTGTTATGCTTCAAAATAAAATTATGCAGGAAATGCAAAATTATGCAAAATATTATTTATGTGGCGCACATCCCTGAAGAATCCAGAGTATCATTGATTAGCAGTAAGAATAGATCTGAATCTTACTCTGAACTAAGGAACCTAGTTTCTATAGGGGCACCATGGGAATTTCAACTCAAGAGACAGGAGTTACCCTATCTGTCCCCTAACCTTACAGACCAAATGATAAGGCCCTGATCTTAGAGTAAAAGAAGTACAGGTGTGCAAGGGGAGATGTAGCATGTGTACTCAGGCCAGCCAGAGTCTCACGACTCCCTAGCCCACTGCCATCAAGTCAAATCTGACTTACAGCTGACTTACAAAAACTAAAGAAACTCACTGTCATTGCGGTGACCCTGACTTATCGTGTCTAGATAGGGCAGAGTGGAGCTATCCCCAGGAGTTTCTAAGACTGTAAGGCTTTATGGAAGGAGAAACCCTCGTCTTTTTCTCACAGAGCTGCTGCAGCTTTCAAACTGCCAACCTTGCAGTTAGCAGCCCCGTGAGTAACCCGCTATGCCGCCAGGGCTCATAGAACTGCCCCATAGTGCTTCCAAGATTGTAGATTTTTTGCAGAAGCAGAATTCCACTTTTTTTTTTAACCCCGTAGAGCAGTTGGTAGATTTGAACTGCTGACCCTCTCCTTAGCAGCCAAGTACATAGAGGTAAGTGTCCTGGTTTTGTTTCTCTAAACAGCCCTGCCTAACACAGGCATCAAGTAAGTGAGCACAGGAAGAGTATGTACCCAGGAGCCTACCTCTGAAGTCCTTTCCTTTGTTTCATTTCCCCCAAAATAATTCCATGAAAGAACCAAACTCACTGTCAATTCCAACTCACAGCAGTCCAACAGGGCAGAGTAGAACCATCCTTACGGGTTTTCCAGATGATAACTCTCTACAGGAGTAGAAATCCTCATTTTTCTCCCATGGAGCAGCTAGTGGATTCGAACCATTGACCTTGCAGTGTGTAGCCTAACACAAAACCAGTACAACACCAGGGCTAAGAGAACAATCCTCCTTGTTTCTTATTTTCATCTCCACAATAAGGGCGTTGGGGAAGTTCTGATGGTGGAGACAACTTGTATGACCCCTGTATCTCTGTAGGCTTCTAACACAGCTTATGATTCTTGCTGGCTGGAATGAGAAGACATCGTCCAGATCTGCCTGTTCAGCTCTGATTACTGTGCTGGCAAGCATAGCAAGAGCCCAAACTGAATACCTGGAGATACCAAGTGGACAGAAGCCTTCCTCGAGTCTTTCAGAGAATGGGTGAAAACCTTTACCTCACACAACCCCAGCGAGCACAGGGATCTACTTAAATTCTCAGAGGCGCCAAATAGTCTCTGCATGAGCAAAGTGTGGCCCACGCCTGAGCTCTCCGTGATCCGCTCCCACTGAAAGGCGTTCACTGGAGGATCAAATCTCTTACGTTGACCAAAGGAGGACTCCGCTCACAATGCCTGTAAATGCTAACATGGACACTTCTGTGCTGGGGTTTTTTTTTTCTTTTTTGCTCCAGGGTTCATTGTTTTCCAAGGCATGACTATCTTGGCCTCCCACTCAGATGGGAATGTGTGCTGCCCCTTGATTGGCTATTCGGATCTAGCAACGTAAGAATCTGCACGGGGGTCACTCTCATAGTCAACCGATGTCTACTGACGTGGACCTGACTTTCTACTGGACGTGCTGAGAAAGGGCCAATACCTTCTCTGCGAGACGCTGCGCAGTGCTGACCATTCTGAAATGCTCCGCGACGGCACAAGGTGTGAGGAGACGGGGTGGGGGGACCCCATTTGGTGGTGATTAAATACAGAGTAAGCAGCTAGCCTGTCCCTTGGAAGGGAAGGTGGGCTGAGTTCGCCTCGCAGACTTTGGACATGTTGTCAGCAGGGTCCAGTGCTGGGAGAGGGATCATGCCCCGTGAGGCGGAGGGTCAGCAAAAGGGAGAGAGACCCCCAAAAAGACAAGACTGCCCCCGTGGCAAAGGACGGAGTCAAGCACAGGCGTAGGTGTCAAGATGGTGCCGTGCGTTGTTCTATCGCCCGCAGTCGGACCGACTCCCCAGGACCTAGCGGCAACAAGTGCTAACATTATTTGCATTTGTCTGAGTAACACCAACTTTTAGAACTATGTCGTTTGAAGTAAATTGTTAGATATTATTTTTCTGGCAGCCATAATCAGGCATTTTTCATAAAATGGCTTCCTTGCAAGAAAATCACCAAATAATGGCAGAAAAGCACCTGGCTCTAAACACAATGCAGCCTGAGGAGGCAAAGCCGAGGTCTAAACGGTGCTCACGCTGTGGCCACAGACTGGAGTCGCTGAAATGATGTCTTGCTGTTTCCTGGGCGCGCCGAAGCCGCTGCTGAGGCGCTAATGGGCCACACACAGGTCTTCAGAGTGGCTTGCTCCCAGGGAGCCTGTAATAACTAGGCTCCCGAGTATACAAGAAGGAGTAAATTCAGGACCAGCACTCTTGGGAGGACAAAGGCTTCTCTGCCCAGAGATGTGCGAGTTTCCACCTGGTTCTCAGGCTGAAGCCCACGGCTTACCCGTCACCCTCTGGTGCCATGAGGTTAGCAAAGCCACAGTCAAGGCCCCACACAGGCTCAGGATAGGACCCAGCTAACTCGTCAACCCTGAGGCTCATCATATTCCTATTGCCACCTTGTCTCGCTGCTCCGCACCCCCATCCCACCCCAAAAATGTGGGGAGAGGTAGAGTGTTTTAAGAGTATTGTCTTTGTGTTGTTCATTTTTATTTTACATATCCCTATCATGTGATTGCTATTAGCCATAATCACCAGCTCGGGCACACGGCAACCCCTCGCACCACAGAACTAATGGCTGCCCATTCCTGCTGGATCCAGTTGGCCAAGGGAGTCCTGACTGCCTTAGTGATTCAAAGATGTCTGCCCCTTCTTCCACGGCGCCTCTGAGTCACCAGCCTTTCTGTGAGTAGTGACCATTGAACTGTCCTTGCCACTGAGGGATTCTTGACTCTAGTTCCCATAAAAAAAACTTTTTTTTAAACTACCTCTGGATGTTGGTAAAAAAAATAAAAGTTAGTACATTCAAATAAGAACTCTGATTTTTTTTAATCTCTCCAATTAATTTTATGCACTGCTTCAATTCAATCCAACAAGCATGCATTGTGTGTCTTAATGAGGCTGTCTCTTCTCCCTAACCCTTGGCTGAAAGCTGAGACCCTTCCTCTGGGGTTCCAGGCCGTCTGTGCACCTGGCTAATGCATCCAAGGATACCCTCTCCTGTTTATGCCATTCATCCTGCCAGGAAGACGGCACCCTCCTGGGGTTGACACATCTGCTCTCCCTCAAATTCAGAAAGTTCCCAAAGAGGACATTTGACTATACCAACTCAGTAGCCCCCTCAGAGTGTTCTGTCTCCCTACAATGAATCTGGTTTATGGTCCTCTTCACGACTTCCTGGAACTCTCTGCCCAGAATGACCCACACCGCTTTCCTCCAATTTATTTCTACATTCATTCCAAGTCCTTCTCAAAGCTTAACTCACATTCTCCAAATCTTTGCTGAGGGAGAGGGCTGGTTCTCTATAACGTTCTGTCCCTTCCAGCGTCAGACACCTTTAAATACCCACTTTTCCTCACTGTGGTCTCATCGTGTACTTTCCTCCAACAGGTATTTGAAATGTGCAAACCTGAAAACTATATCTTTTACTTCTTTTATATAGATTTATCCCACAATCTTTTTAGACCTATTATGTGCCATCCACTGTGTTCCTTCACAAGAGGTACCTACCACAAACTACGGGCCAAATACATAAACAAGCATTTGTAATGGATCAATTTAGACCCCAAAGGTTCATTTGGTGCCAGAGTCCCTTTTACTTCTGTGGGGAATAACGTCAAAAGCCAAACCAAACCCACTGCCAGGGAATCAATGCTGACTCACAGTGACCCCTTGTGAGAGTTGTCTAGCGAAGCAAAGCCAAAATAAAAGAAAAGTCAGTGTGCATTCAACAGTGGAACATGTTCTTCCTCTAATTGACTCCAAAGCTTGTGCTGTGCAAGCCTGGGTGCTCACACACAAGCCCCTACACACACACTAACAATATGTCCTCTGCTCCAAAAAATGGCCCTGTCAGGACAAGTCCAAGAGCACGAGCACTCAGGACATGGGAGGGCAGTCAGGCAGCAGACAAGTCCTGCTGAAATGTCACGCCCTCCGCATCGTCATAAATAAGTTATAGGAGACCTAAAATGCTGGCTCCCATGGCTCTGTGATCTCGAGCAAGTTGCTTAACTTCCCATTCTCTCCATTTCCTTATCTATAAAATGAGAATCATAATGATAATGACTTCACAGCGTTGTTGTGGAGCATTGAATGAGCCAAAGAAATGACACTCATAATACAATGCTTATCAGTCCATAATGAGTCATGATTATTATCATTAACTATTATCAATGAAACCCCAAACCAGAATTGTTCTCCCTTGTGCTTCACGGCTGTAAACCAAATGTTGCTGTAAGATTCTGTTTTGCTTTTCCCTCCAATAACCCCTTTCATTTTCCCTTTCCTGTCATTGTTACTTCCAACCTTATATCCAGGAAAACACAGGGGCTTGATCTAATCTCACCTTTGCAAAGAAAAAGTGGTGGGTGTGACCCATAATAAGCCTGACTCTACACACAAGTATATTTCACTACCGTCCCAACATCAGTCCTCTTCTTGTGCTCACAGCCACTTTATCCATCTTCCATCATTGTCATGTCTACACTGGGAAGCCTTTAACTTTGCAGAAAACGAGGTGATGTTTTAGTGATTATCCTCATATATCATGTAGATGAGAAGCCCTGTGGTGCGATGGGTTAAACCGCTATTGGGCTATTAACAGCAAAGTTGGTATTTCAAACACAGCAGCTACTTGTTGGGAGAAGGATGAGGCTGTCTGCTCCTGGAAAGATTTATAACCTCAGGAGCTCTGTGGAGCAGTGTGATTCTGCCCTGTACAGTCACCGTAAGTTGGAATCAACTCAATGGCAGTAAGTGTGCAGGGATTTAGGAAGCTATAATAAGAAAGTGTTGCGTTCTGTTTGTATAAAGCCTAGGTTCCCAAAATTAGCTGGTCATTAGAATCACATAGGGAACTGGAGAAATCAGGGACCGCTGGCCTCCTCCCTCTGGAGAGTCTGGTTCCTTAGGTAGCAAATGAAGCTCAAGGATCTGTAGTTTCACCCCAGATCATTCCCACAGTCAACCAAGTATGGGAAGCTAGGGTATATAGAGCATCACAATAAATCAGAATGGACTTGATGACACCTAACAACATTTTCTCCACCTGTTTATTCCATGATAATAAGCATTTGATACCTTCTTTTTTGACCAAGATTCAAGATTTACAAACGGAGAGAGAGAGAGAGAGAGAGAGTGTGTAAGTTTTCCAGGAAAATAGAAAGAAAATTTGTCTTTATTAACAGGGAATTTTATATATTTGAGCTTTGCCTTCTTTTTAAGAAGCAAAATACAACAGAGAACATTAGTCTAGATTTTCCCAGAATTTTGAATGCTTGTGGGTCTTCGTTTATTCCTCATTTACTGAATCTATTGTTATTAATATTTTAGTCTCTCGGTATGTTTCTGTTACAGTAATGAGAAAAACGTTCCACCCTCTAGGAGCCAAATGTTAACATGCCCTTCAGCAAATTAACAAAGAATGTAGCTTTATCTCTTATTTATTAAATAGTGAACCTGATTTTATGAATAGCATTTTTCTTTATTTAAAAGGTTCTTGAAAAGATTGTGTAAGGTTTGAATAACCTCTTCCTGTCCTACTGTGATAGGCAAAATAATGGCCTCAGAAGATTTCCCGTGTCTAATCCCTCAGAACCTGAGAATATATTACTTTATGTAGCAAAAGGGTCTCCAAAGAGGGTACTAAGGTTAAGGACCTCGAAAGGGGGGAATTATCCTGGATTAGCTGGGTGGCCTCAATCTAATAACATGAATCCTTAAAATTAGAGGACCTTTCCAGCTGTGGTTAGAAAGAGACGCAATGATGGAAGAAGGGTTAGAGAGAAGCAATGGGAGGCTCTGAGCAGTCTTGGAGGACTTTTAAAATGGAACAAGGAGACTAAGTCAAAGCGTGCAGGCCGTCTACAGAAGCTGGAAGAGGCAAGGAAACAGCATCTCCCCTATTGCTTCCAGAAAGAAATGCGAACCTGCTGACATCTTCATCTTAGCCTGTATGACCCGTGTTGACCTGCTGAACTACAGAACTCTCAGAGTAAACCAGCCTCTGACAACCAAATGGTCCAGAGGCCCAATTGTACAGCGAAAATATATAAAGATCATAGTAAAGTCAAGGAAGATAGGAAAGGTTTGAGAGAAGAAATAAAGGAGTCAAACACATTTCATGGTACCATGCACACCTCAGCCTCTCTTGGTCCACGTGGAGGTGGGAGAAGAGAGAGGGGATCTTTACTGCCTTGGGACTTTTATAGGTAGCCATAATTCATGCATATTCAAGAGTTACATGCATCACAAGGTGGGTGGTAATCACAGAAAGTCCCTGAGCTCACAGGTGAGGAAACCCCATACCTGCATTGGGGGGAAGACCTGAGGGAGGGTGAGTGCTGCAACAGGAGGAGATAATCAAGGCATGTCTGCTTCTATAGTGAAACAGAATCAATCACATGCACATTTTAAAGCTGCATAACTGTTAGGGAAGAATCTGTGGTAATGATATTTACAGCAAGATAATGTGCTTGGGCTTTCTCTCTAACTTGCCAAAGTAGTGACTTTTCTATGGTGGACTACTAGCTTTCCAGATTCCCTCCATTGTAAGTTAGGGAATACAGTCCTAGTCATATTTCCCACAGTACTAGTTTCCCATAGAACTGTATAATAATAGTTTTGTATTGTTTAATGCCCTAAATTTGTGGTAATTTTATAGTAAAAATAGAAAATAAGTACACTGATTCAGATTCCAATCAGAATGTGAGGTTCTCTTAGTAAACTAAAAGTTTTTTATTAGAAATGAACTAGATTGTAAGCACAGCATTTTTGCAAATGCTATTCATTTACACTTATAGAAGAGTGAATTACTATCTAGTGGTTAAGGACTCCAAATAGATCCACAAGAATAATCTTCCCATGATGTGATCTCACACAGGTAATTGCCCCATAACGGGGTCTGCTATGAGCAGCCCCTCAGTTATAAGATTAGGGCAGGATGGAATGCTCTTACTCAGCTAACAGTCTTGTTGCAATCAATTGGAAGCTTCCTTGGGTGTGTGACCCACTAACAATATAAATGGATGATGTAGAAAAGTTTGCTTTCTTTCTAGTTAGGTCTGGATTCCATGTCTGACTCATTCACCTCCAACTTGGGATTTGAGCTAAAGGCATACAAAATTGCCTAACAGCCCTAAAAATCAGCAGAAGGCTGCCATCTGATCTGCCTTTGATCAGAGCTGCCTTTACCCTGCAGCCTGTGGTCTTCTCACCCATGTTAGGTTCATCTGTCTCTGCAGCTACACAAATCAGGAGAAACTGCCAGTCTAGCAGCTGACCCCAGGACTGGGAAATTTCCTGGACCTGGACTTAACAGTTTTTGTAACTGTGTGAACCATTGTCTTTACATATAGAAGCTTCGTTGATTTTGCTTCTCTAGAGTACTCAATCTCAGATACTAATTTATTAGTTATTTGGACTATGAATGTGTGATCCTTAAGAAATATTAAGTCAATACCAAACAATCTCAAAAAAAGAAAGATGATATTTCGTTATTTGGAGAAATTGTAACTGTAACGAGGCTACAATATCTCTTCCCTTCCACAGCGTAAGAGTAGGCACAATGACTCACACACCTCTTTGGATTTTTGAAGCCATTCTATTCTTCATTCACATGTAATACTCCAGCCTATTTATCAAGAGGCTCAACACTGTTAGTTTTCAGTGGTACCCAAATTAAGAGAGGACTCTGCAATAGGTCCATGATGCTATGCAAGCCACTCTGCCACTTGGGCCACATAATCCACCTGCTCCAATGGTGCTTGAAGTGTCAGAGGAAGATAGAGATACAGTTTGGACTAGATGGCAGATTCCTACAGTGAATCACAGCATCGACCTTTAGAATGTTGAAGCAAAAGTCCTTCCATCCACTTCAGTAAACTACTCCCCCTTTGAGAAATAGTTTTTCCTTGTGACTGGGTCTTAGTAGAGAACAAATGACCCACCATGGGCTACTAAGTCATCATGTGGACTGAGCCGCTCATCGTGAACTGGGTATTGTTTGGTTCCCAGAGCCATGAAGTTGGATATGTTCAGCAGCATTACGCACCCTTGAATGAAGGGGAGGCCTGGTCCCTTTGCAGAAAGACTTCACTCTAAGTACTAAATGTGATCATCTGTGTTCTCTACAGAAGCAAAACCAGTGATACGCATATATGTGAGACATCTACATCAAGAAAATGGTTCACACAATTGTAAAAAAAAAAAAAAAAGAAAGAAAAGAAAAAGAAAGAAAGTCCAGTCCAGTTCGAGTAAATGAATCAAATGGTCTCCTGACTTGAATATCTGAAGGGGCTCATGAACCAGGAAGCAGGAAAACCACAGGCTGGTGGAGGCAGAGGGGGCTGAATCCAAGGTCAGCAGACCAGATATCTTGTCAAATGGTAGGCCAGAGATGGGTCCCAGGATCAGCAGGCAATATGGTAGAACATTGGCTCAAGTCCAAAGAATCAAAAGTTGATGAGCCAGATGCAGGATCCAGAACCAGCAAGAAGCAAGCCAGATTCCCCCCAGAATCCATTTATACAAGAATTAGACCACACCCTTCCTTTCAATCACATCGGGTTGTAAGGGGTTGCACTCCACTCTAATCTTCTTGCAATTGATAACAGCAGATCCCATTGTGGAGTTGATTACATTGCATTATGTAACATTGTTGGGGGACAGGGGGTGTTACTAGAGCAAATCATTGAAAAGAAGTCTGACCCGGCCACACTGACACAAAGCCCAACGATCAAAGGATGATGACTTTGCTAACAATAAATGATTACATAAGTTGGTAATGTAGTAGAAAAGTACTGCTTGTACAAATAGTGGGTCAGTTCCTAAGAACAACTCTTTATCAGAAAATTGGTGAAATAAGATAGGAGGCTGAGTTTTCACTAATTAAAAAAAAACTTCACATACGGTGCAGAAATTCCAACAACAAATTTGTTCAATAATTTCAAAATCCCCAGCTTTGAATGGGAAAAGGAGGGTTAGGGGGAATGAGAAGGGAGGGTTAGGAGGAATGGGGAAGATTAAGATGCTGTGGAGACTGAAAACTAACCTCACAGAGCTGGTCACCATCATTAAACAGAAGCACCTAGAAGCTGGTTCTATTTATTTCTTCAGTAAAAACTGAAGCCTAGCATCATGCAATTTATTTTGACTTCTATTTTTAAAACTACTCTTGTGATAGAGCTTCCTTTTCCAAAAAGTCTCTTACCGCCTTGATTTAAAACTAGTAACCATGTAAGTGCAGTGTCAGCAAAATCCTCACAAAAGGAGCACAGAGGGCAAGACTATCAGATCTTAAATTCATAGCACCCAATGTGTAGAAGTCTATGGATGACAGTGGATGCCTTGTAGTCCCTACAAGGACTTCTCTAGATCCATTAGCCAAGGAAATGAAGAGTCTTGTGAGTTACTGCAGATACAGTTAGGGTAAAATGTAATGTCTTATCATTTGTTTTTCCCTTGAAGCCATTTTTAATTTGTTTTACTTTTCATTACATTCTGCTGTCTTTTAGGTTGAGGGTCTTCTACGTTTTTTTCTGGATTTTGTTTGTTATTTGAATGATTTTCTTTTTGTGAAACTCAGGATCGGTAAATCTGTAGACATAGCAATTAGATTAATAGTTTCTTAAGATTATGCCCAGGGAGGGAACAGGGAACTAATAGCAATGGGTATAAGAACGGAGAAAATGGCTGAGCCGTGGTGGTGTAGTGGTTGTGTGTGGAACTGCAGGCCACAGGGTTGATGGTTCAAATCCAGCAGCAGCTCTCCAGGAGCAAGGCTGTGCTTCCTACTCCCACCAGGGCAGTGATGCCACACACAAAAAAGGAAGAAAATGTTATAAAATTTATTGGGGTGATAAATACTCAACTCTCTTTAATATACTTAAATATTGACTAGTATGATATGTGAATTATATGTCAATCAAATAGTTACAAAAAGAAAGAAAATTCCTTTATCAATATATCATCACAAACCACCAATTCCTAAAATGGTGTGCTTTCAGTTACAGAGGATAAAACAGAAGCAGCCATAGCTACATTTTGGATTCAGGGGAGTTTGGGCATAACAGGATATGTAATATGAAAATTCCTGATTTCATTTGTTTTCCTCAAGATCCAAATGAACTGACAGAATTATTAGTAGCAACTCCCACAGAGGTTTCATAATTCAGATATAAATGTTGCAAACTTGGAAAGAATACCGTTTTTGTCATTAGGGGCTGTAGGAAAGTCCCCTTTTTTTGTTTTCACATTTGGCAAGCTGACAGGTGACAGGGCCCATGATGTAACTCGTGATAGATCTCCCTAATTTCCATTTGAAGTAACTTAATACATTCCTACCCTAAGCCTTCCTTCCACCAATGCAGCCAAGCAGCCTCATTAAACATGGGCAAAGCAGAAAGGTACTTGCTGGGGAATTTTAATTAAATAAAATTATAACATGCTCCAGAGAAATCAGATCATATGTACATCTGGAGACATCAGAGTCAGTGCCTTTTGATTGCATGCTTATTTCATCTATTGAGAATGAAGTAGTATCGTGGTTTCTATACTGTCTCAGTAAGTTGAATTTGTATTGAGACACTAATGTCAAAAAAATTTCTACTCTCTGCATGTGACTTCTCAAACTCAAAGGAAAAAGGAAAGTCTCTTATTAGAACTATTGCAAGATTCAAATACTAAGGAATTATTCCAGGTTTCAAATTTTCAGATTTGCTATCTCCAGTCCAATAAAAGTGCCCTCAAAATTATAATATTTCTGTGTCTAAACATACCTTCTGCATAAGTTTGCACAGCCAAAACAACACAAAAGTCTTATTAAAGGGCTGGTTTGGGTGGGGTGGGAGGAGTGCTTTGTTTTTAATGAAGAGAATGTCGCCATCATATTCCACATCAACTTGTCTTCTTTAAAATAGATTTTTTTTGTTTTATTTTATTTTTAATCATTTTATTTGGGGGGCTCATACAACTCTAGTCACAATTCATTCATCGATCCATTGTTTCAAGCACACTTGTACATTTGTTGCCATCATCATTCTAAAAACATTTACTTTCTACTTGAGCCCTTGGTATCAGGTCTTGATAAAATAGATTTTTTAATCAAATAAATTCTAATGCCAGATTAACTAAAAATAAAACAATATATGCAAATAGAACAAATTATTTCTCCTTGGACTCAAAAATAAAACTACTCTCATACAAAATCTATTAATAAAGATTTTCCAGAAGATATTAAAGAAAATCATTCATCCTAATTTGTCAATGAAATTTGAATATGACTTTTCTCAAGATAAGAAACCACAATCATAAAGGAAATGGAATAGTAAGGTCTTCATATTGCTGCTGGTTTCCATCTTCATCCCCCTCTCACTGTAAAGAATGAGAAGCCCAACAGACAATGGAATCAGAGGAATCCAAAGAACAGGAAAACTATAGCATAGTTCAACACCAAAGATGTTTTTAAAAATAGGAAATATGCAGGCAAGCTGCAAATTGAATTTTTAGGAGAGACAGGAATTTAAGCTCAAAAAGAAACCTGGCTGTTCCTGCCTTTGGTGCTAATAAAATATATAATAAAATGAAACAATTACCATCTAGTCAATTCTGACATATGTTGACCCAATATGTGTCACACCTGAACTGTGCTCCAAAGGGATTTCAAAGGTTGATTTTCAGAAGTAGTTCAATAGGTCTTTCTTCCAAGATGCCTCATACATTCAACCTTCCAGTGAATACCCCAGACTTTTAATCTTTTGCTTCAGTGAGGGGTTTCTTTAGTACTAATTAGGAAACATCAGACTTTTGTCTGGGCGAGACTCATGATACTGAGACCAGCATCCCGGGGTTGGGAATGACCAAGTGTACAAGTTGTAAGAACAGAGTTTAAACTCTGCCTTATTCCTTACTAGCATTGACTTCAATTTCTTCATCTATAAAATGGAGATAAAGATATCTAGCAGAAATATGAATGGGTCTATCTTATAGAATTATGAGGATGAATGCATTGTACATTTTAAAAATCATTTTATTGGGTGCTCTTATAGTTATTATCACAATCCATACATCCATCCATTATGTCAAGCACATTGTGCATATGAAAATGTGCATATCATCATTTTCCAAACATTTTCTTTCTACTTGAGGCCTTGATATCAGGTTCTCATCCCCCGCCCTCCACCCTCCTTCATGAACCCTTGATAAATTTTTTCATGTCTTACATCAACCCGTCTCCCTTCACCCACTTTTCTCTGACCTCCTGGGAAGGGGTTATATGTATATAATTGTGATGGTTTCCCCCATCCTCCCCCCACCTTCCCTTTACCCTCCTGGTATGGCCACTCTCAATATTGGTCCTAAGGGTGATATCTTTCCTGAATTTCCAGTTTTTCCAGCTCTCACCAGTACCCATGTACATGCTCTGGTCTAGCCAGATTTGTAAGATAGAATTGAGGTCATGGTAGTGGGGAGAGAAAGCATTGAAGAACTAGAGGAGAGTTTTGTTAGTGCTACTCTGTATGGCTCATCTCTTCTTTACGTAAGGGGATGTCAAATTGTCTATGGGCTTTGGGTCTCCACTTCACACTCCTTCTCATTCACATTGGTATGATTTTTTGTTCTGGGTCTTGAGGCCTGATACCTGATCCCATCAACACCTCATGATCACGCAAACTGCTTCTTCCTCTTCCATGTAGGTTTTGTTGCTTCTGAGCTATATAGCCACTTGTTTACCTTCAAGTCTTTCAGACCCCAAATACTATATCTTTTGATAGCCAAGCACTGTCAGCTTTCTTCACCACATTTGTTTATGTACCCACTTCATCTTCATTGATCATGTATATTGTGCAATTTGTTTTTTATTTATATTGTAAAATTACAGTAGAGCAAATAAAATGTGATAGTGAGAAAAGGGATATTAACTTTGGAGCTGAAATAAAAATTTCTTTATCATCACCTAGACAGAAAGGAAAGACAAAAAGGGATGTTAAAGATGGGGTTCTTGTCTACCTTACCCCATACACAAGAGCTAACTCAAGGTAGATCACAGACCTAGAAGTTAAACCCCAAATCATCAGAACTGTAAATAAAGGAATTGGGACAAATCTAAGAACCTTGGCCCAGGGAATACAAAGTCTAACTACAAAAGGGCAGAGTACACATGCAGGGAAATGTGAAATTGACAAGTGGGATTTATTAAGGATAAAACACCTGTGTGCATCAAAAGACTTTACCAAGAGGGTATCAAGGCAACCCACAGACTAGGAGAAAATTTTTAGCAGTGATACAAGACAAAGGGCTTATTACAGAAATGTACAATACCCTCCTTGTCTTCAAAAAGAGGAAAACAGTTAACCCTTTGAGGAAATGGAAAAAAGAAATTAAAAGAAGTTTCATTATGGAGAAGACCCATTTGGCCAATGAGCATATGGGAAAATACTCCCGATTATTAGCTATTAGAGAAATGCAAATCAAAACAACCATAAGATACCATCTAACACCTTTGAGGCTATTCCAAATACAGGAAAGAACTAGAAGGCAAAGGCATTTATAGAAGTCTACATACAAGCATGTACATGTACATATATATTTATTTATAATGAGGAGGAAATAAATCTATGTGCATATATCTATTGTTTTAGTACTAAGATAGCAGATGGAACTTGGGCCTCCACTCAACTACTCCCACAATACAAGAACATTTTGCTCTATTCAACTGGCATTCCATGATGCTCACCTGCCCAACACAATCACTGAATGGGTGCATAAGCAAATGTGGTGAAGAAAGCTGATGGTGCCCAGCTATCAAAAGACATAATGTCTGAAATCTTAAAGTTTTAAGAGAAAACAAACTTTTTAACTAAAAAGCAATCAAGCCCACACGGAAGAAGCACACCAGTCTTTGTGTTCATGAGGTGTCGAAGGGCTCAGGTTTCAGGCATCAAACAGGAAAAAAACATATTACTGTATGCCCACCTTCCTGTTTTGATTGCTGAAGACAGGTGAGTGCATGAGCAAAAGTGCAAAAGAAAGCTGATGGTGCCCGGCTATCAAAAGATGTGTCTGGAATCTTAAAGGCTTTAAGATAAACAAATGGGCATCTCCCTGAGAAACAACCAAGCCCACGTGGAAGGAGCACACCAGTCTGTGTGATCACAAGGGATCAAAGAGAGCAGATATCAAGCATCAAGGAACAAAAATCACATCATCGTGAATGAGGAGAAGTATAGAGTGGGGACCCAAAGCCCATTTGTGGGCAATTGGACATCCCCCTACAGAAGGGTCGCAGGGAGAAGACGAGCCAGTCAAGGTGCAGTATAGCAATGGTGAAACATACAACTTGCCTCTAGTTCTTAAATGCCTCCTCCCCACAACTATCATGATTTCAATTCTACCTTACAAATGCAGCTAGACTGGAAGAGGTACAGATGGGAACTGGAAATAGAGGACATCCAGGACAGATGAACCCTTCAGGACCAGTAGTGAGAGTGGGGATACCGGAAGGGTGGAAGGAAGGTGGGGTCGAAAGGGGGAGCCGATTGCAAGGATCTCCATATAACCTCCTATCTGGAGAAAGGACAGTGGAGGAGTGGGTGAAGGACAGTGTAAGAAAAAATAATTTATAAATTACCAAGGGTTCATGAGGGGAAGGGGAGTCAGAGAAGGAGGAGAAAAATAAGGAGCTGATATCAAGGGCTCATGTAGAAAGCAAATGTTTTGAGAATGATGATGGCAATAGATGTACAAATGTGCTTGACGCAATGGATGAATGTATGGATTGTGAACTAAATAATCACTACGATTCTTTCTAGCACTTAGCATTTATGATTCAGGGCATTTTGGGTTTTAAAGATTAACCACCAGTTCCTGCAATGACAAAATTCAGTACTGCAGCTAAGAAAACAGCAAAGGACAGGGATAATTGGTTCTATGGCCAGAAATGAACTTGAGTTGACCTTGGAACCCATCAAAGCTCCAGGAGGAGAAGGAAGGCTTTCCCTTTGTCTTAAGGCAAAGTAGGGAAGCCATCAGGCAGTAAGATAAAACATGTAACTTTGTAGTTACTGACAGAGCAAGAAAGTCCTAACAGTCAAAGCTATTCAATTAAAACCATCAAGTTCAACTGTGAGCAATTTCTATTAAAAGAAAAAGAATCTGCAGTGTGCCTTGAGTACAGATTGCCTGTAAAGTGACTCACGTGGTATATTTTTTGTGACCTAGTGAAATATTTGTCTTAAAACTCTTGGCAAGAATCTTCATTTAACTAACCCAGAACATTTTTTTCTTTTTCTTATTTCTATCCCAGAAATAGAAGAATTGGAGTCATTGAATAGCATATGTGGGCCTTGCTTTTTGTAGTAAACTGTTCTAATAGTTTGTCATGAAGCTTACCTGTCACATGAATAAGGAAACAACTGTTCAAAGATTTTCTTTTCCTTGCGCACATACCCTAGCTAAAAATTTAAACTCAGGATCGTTAAACACTTGAAAGGTCCTTTCTTCCTTTGCATCTTTGATTCTCTACCTTCTTTGGTACATGTTTATACAATCAGCACAAGAACAACTATTCAACGTTTAAATTCCCACCCGCACCCCCGCACCCCAGAAATGTGTTGTCTATTGTGTCCGATGAAATGCAGAGCAATGGTTCAACATCTCACTGGTTTTGGAATTTGGGTTCTGGATGGCAAAAATTACATTTCTTTTCATTTGAATTGTCAAGGAACTGTGTGTGTTCTTTTAAATTTACAGTCAGCTCTGAAATTACAATGTAATAGCTTTAAAACGATCCAAAGTGCCTTTAATGGGAATGAATTATAATGGGAAATATCAAGAAAGGCACTCAGCATTATTTGGAATGCAGTTTTGTTTCTATCTTGGTTTATCCTTTGCCAATGGCTCCATTAGGGCATCACTCAATCAGTCTCCCTGCTGGATAGCAAGTTCATATTCATCTGTGCTGGTCAGGAAAGATAGAAAGCTCTTTCTAGGTGGATGCTGTGGCCCCTAAGAGAAAAGAAAAGCTTTTTGTCAAATATTTTCTAATTGCCCCAATGGCAAAAAAAAATACCAAATAGGGAAACTTCATTCTCTTTTCACAAAAGAAAAAAAAATGTATTTCATGTCCCTTCCTTTGCCTCTTTTGCAAGAGCTCCATCAAAACTAAGACTAATAGCTTCCTACATAAATGGAGACATTTCTCACACTGCAGGGTATGATGAAGTACGGTGCTAATTAATTCCTCATCTTTCCAGAAGCACCTACTGTTTAAAAAAATCAATTATTAAGTAATAATTATGTTTATAAAGCATTTAGTCACATGACAGATAGCGTATTAAAAGTTTTATATGCAGCGCCCATTTACTACAGACACACACACGTGGGTTATTATTGCCTCTATTTTGTAGAAGAGGATGTTGAGACTTGGAAAAGTTCATTACTTTCCAAACTTCCCATAAGGAAACCAAATAGAACCAGGTTCTGGTGCCAGCCTGCTTCTTGAGCTGTCCCTCTGCCAATCCTGTGTGCAAACAACACTCAGAAGACAGCTTGGGCTACTGACAAGTGACTTGGAATTGGTATAAACCCACCACTATGGACTCCATTCCCAGACACAGCAACTCCATCGGGCAGAGCAGAACTGTTCTTCAGGGCTTCCAGCACAGCAGATCTGTACAGGAGTAAACAGCCTCATCTTTCTTCCGCAGAGCGGCTGCTGGATTTGAACAATTGACCCTTGTATTAGTTGCTCGATTCTTTTTTGTGTGTGGCATCACTGCCCTGGTGGGAGTAGGAAGCCCAGCCTTGTTCCTGGAGAGCTGCTGCTGGATTTGAACCGTCAACCGTGTGGTTGCAGTCCCGCACTCAACCACTACGCCACCAGGGCTGAGCCCCAGTTGCTCAATTCTTATCCCATAGCCAAGGGTCCCTAAGCCAATCAAGAGAGTCTCAGGAAAGGTAATACTTGCATTTAGTGTAAAGTGACCAGACATCCCGCTTTTTAACAATTTAACAGCACCCCACAGCATTTTAAAATTAAAATAAATAAGTAAAGTAAATTAAAATAAATATACTACAATAGTATTTTTGCATTCTGTGAACATTTTTGTTGCTCTATATAAATAAAATTTTTAATCAAGAACTTCTCTCCCTCCACCCCACCCCTGGTCAATGGTGTCCCATTTAAAATCTGTTCCCTTTAATTTAGTGGTCAACTCAGGAAGTGTGATGCGGTGTGTTTTAAGGCAAGCACTGAGAAAAGTCAGGACAGAGCTCTGAATGTTTCGGGAATGAAGAGAAGTTCACCCCCAAAGCCTTATGCTGAAACATGAAAGATGAAGAGAGTTGAGTTATAATACGGCTATGTAGGCAAGGACAGAAATTAGAGGTCTTAGAATGTGTCTTAAGGACTATGGGGTGATATAAAGACAATTAAACATTTAAACAGGTGTGATAAAATCAGATGAGAACTTTAACTTTTCAAGGTTAAAAAGTAGGTGAAAGGTGCTTTAGATGTATGTTCTACTTTCCTGAGGTAAAGGTCCATAGTGCTTTTCAACTGATAAGAAAGTTCATTTCACAGTGTGTGATGACAAAATAATGACAATTTGTAAATTGTTAAGGGATCATGGGGGAGGGGAGTGGGGAGGGAGGGGAAATATGAGGAGTTGGTACCGGGGGCCTTGGTAGAAGAGGGGGTTTTTCGAGAATGATGATAGCAACAAATGTGCAAATGTGGTATGCATACAATTGATGTGTGTATTGATCATGATATGAGTAGCATGAGCCCCCAATAAAATGATTTATTTTTTAAAAAGTTCATTTCACTCCTGCAATAAAATCTATTCTGAAGTTGTCTCTAATGATGTTCATTAAAAGAAAGAGTGAGAATTGACATCAAGCTGGCTTGAACTCATGGTGACCCAATTTGGGCCGAAGTGGAATATAATCTGTAGTGTTTTCAATGGCTAATTTTTCAAAAATAGATCACCATGTCTTTCTTCAGGTAGACAAACTTTAGACATTTTGATTATAAGGCAAGTTTGTTAACTGTACCGACCAAGAACTGTCTTCATATAGGTTGTAAATTTTGCATGGCATATCCACGAGTTCAGATCACAATCTGCACACTCTCAGGGCTGCATCCATAGTTTGCATTGCTCTGGCTAGTGCGGTCATTCCAATTCCCCCAAAATTAACTTATTTGCTTAAAATGCATCTCTTAAAAAGTAATAATAAAATATGCCTTTACTGTAAGTGAAGTGATGTTCTGAGCATGTCACAAATATTATCACATTGAATCACCATGGCACACTCCATGAGGTAAAGCCTTGTTACGATCACCCATTCTACAACTGAGAAGATTGAGGCTGCGACTGACCATGCAGCCAGTCAGTAGCCAACATGCTTCCAAGTGTCTGACTGGCTTCAAAGTCCATGCGGTCCAGCACTCCTCTCTCAGCCTTCCTCGTTGACTTTTGAGGTGCCAAAGGCAAACTGTTCTACAGAGAAGCCAGACTGGAGTAAGCGCAAACATGGCCATGTTAGAGGAACCCCTCAAGTGGGAGAAACAGGCGCATCGGCCAAAATCACAATCCAGGTGAGAGAAGTACTAACAAGGGTGCTGGCACTTTGTGAGTGGATATCGCGCTCCCCCCACCCCGGGGGCAGTAAAAGGAGGATATTAGAGCCGACTCGAAAGGGTACGTGGAAGTCAGCCAGCTGAGCCAAGAAAGAGGGCGCGTGCGGTACATCTGCTATCGTTTAGGGAATGGCGATTTGTTCAGCTTGGCTAGTGATTAAGAGTTCCACAGCAAAGGGTTAGGAGTAGCAGGAAATGAGCTTGAGCAGTGGACTGCATAGGTTTGTCTGACTCCAGCTGTCCTCCAACCAACATGGAAAACACTGCTCATATCACCAATTAAACAATAAAGACACTCTGACAACAATGACCCAGATATCTCGGAGGACTGTTAAGAAGAGTTCCTAACCAATTCCTTTGCTAAATTCTCTCTCCAAGTCAAGGGCCTTTGCCCGAGAGCACAATTTTGAAACTATAACATCCTCCAAGATCCTTCCCCATGGGGCTGCCATCCAAAGCCTGTGAGGAAATTATAGATTATCCCATGTAAGAGGAGGTCACCCCTTACCTCAGGACTTCTATCCTTCTCAAAAATAACTGAACTCAATACAACTGGAAAATCCCTAAATCCCAACACAATAAATTTGAGACATTGTATCAACTTCTGTCACATAAAAGACTCTGTTGTGTTTCAGATGATCCTGGTATTCATGTATCTTCAAAATTCTTCCAACCTTTGTGGCTCTTAACATTTCTCTTGTGATGGTAATCGTTAAAACAGTGCTGCACTTTAATTACTTTGACCAAACTAATAGTACATATTATCAGATGTACTCCATACATAAATAAATAAAGATAAGGCCAGTTGATGAAAAGGCCAGTTGGGATTGGAATCGAATGAGCATGAAATTCATTAACGTGAATCTATGTTATTCTCTGTGAAATGCAGAGTTTTGCACTAACTTTTATACTTGACGATTCCTAACAGCCAAAGGGAAAGTTAGTTGGTTTAAGGCTTAGCCATAAAAAGGCTTGTAGAGGCTGAGCCCCGGTGGCGTAAGTGGTTGAGTGCCGGACTGCAGCCCGCGGGCTTGGCGGTTCAAATCCAGCGGCAGCTCTCAGGAGCGGCACTGGGTAGCGCCCACGACCACCAGAGGCAGTGATGCCCCCCCCCCCAAAAAAAAGGCTTGTAGAACGCTTGGCCAGGAGCTCAGGTGGCACAGTAGTTACACATTAGGCTACTAGCTGCAAGGTCAGCAGTTCAAAACCACCAGCCGGACCATGGCAGAAAGATGGAACTTTCTACTCCCATAAAGAGTCACAGTCTCAGAAACCACAGTGGCCATTCTCTCATGTCCTATAGGGTTTCTATGAATCGACATCAACTCAATGGCAGTGAGTTTGGTTTGGGGGATTTATTATGATTGGCCAAGGTTTTGTGTAAAATGAAACAGAATCTTGCAGGATGGCATAACTTGCTTGCTGAAATGAAGACTCAATATATTTGCTGATGAAGAACCAGGATTGCAGCCTTCTGTATGAATAACAACTCCAAAATCCTCCCAACTGGATCAGGGGTCAACATCAGGATACATGGGGAAAAGATTGAAATTTGTTGAGGATTTCATCTTGCTTGTATCTCCAATCAGTGCTCACAGAAGCAGTAATCAAGAGACC
Source organism: Nesogale talazaci (assembly GCA_004026705.1). NCBI lineage: Eukaryota > Metazoa > Chordata > Mammalia > Afrosoricida > Tenrecidae > Nesogale > Nesogale talazaci. The sequence continues at coordinate 59,777 of PVJH01005684.1, read as the reverse complement.
AAGCAATGCATGGCATGGGGTAAATCTGGTGTGCGAGACCTCATCAAAGTGTATGCAAAAGCAAGGACGTTACTTGTAAGACTAAGGATCACTGACCTCGTCGTGGTAATTCCCATTGAAATTCCTGTGAAAGTGGGACATGGATAAGGAAGACCAAAGTAGAATCGATGCATTTGGACTACGGGGTTGGAAATGAATATTGAAAGGACCACAGACTTCCCAAAGAACAAAGAGGTCTATCTCGGAAGAAGTACAGCTAAACGCTTCACAGAGGCAAGGGAGGCAAGATTTCACATCATGTACTTTGGACGTGTTATCAAGAGAGACCAGTCCTTAAAGACCAGCGCCATGCTTGGAAAAGTGGAGGGGTGGTAAGAAAGAAGAAGGCCCTCAACAAGATGGGTTGACCCAGTGCTGGCAACAATGGCTCAAACATAGGAACCATGGTGAGGATGGTGCAGGGCCAGGCAGTGTTTTCTTGGTGTACGTACGGTTGCTATGAGTTAGAACTGATTTGACAACAAGAAGCAGGATATTGATACAAGATCTGGTAATCCCAAAAATCTGGTGATTTTTTCCCATCTGGTGTGAAAATAATTTTTCCCATCTGGGTGGGAAAAAACTCTAAGGAAGTGAAAAAAGGAAAGGACTATTACAACTTGTCCCTTTTACAGGTGAAGAAATGGAGCCCAATAAAACAAAGTAGCTGACCCACTGACATATGGTCAGAGTGAAGAACCAAGATCATAGACCTGTTCTCTAATGGCTGGTTCAGCGTTCTTTCCAATTTTTTCCAGAGGTCACAGAAGAGAATCACCAAGGAGCTCTCCAGTCATAGAATAAAGCCAGAGCATCAAATATATTTGAAGATTACATATCGAGGGTTTGCCTCATTCTAATAATTAAATACACAATAGTACAAAATGGTACAGATTCAAGTTTTTCCTGTGGCATAAATTTTGCAAAACATGACCGTCTGTGAAGAAAGGCGATATTAGCCATGATCCCCTTGGGTCACCCTGCAGGTCACTTAGAGACGCGTAGGTAAGTTGCTTTCTGCAGTGGGGATATATCAGTACTGGCTTCCAGGGACTCATCCTGCCCCGTGAAGTTAAGCTGTTCTCACCTACCCTCCCTTGGACAGGGTCTGATCCCAAGGAGTGGGCCAGGAAGAAGAATCCTTCGGGACAGAGATTTGTGGGGAGGTGAGGGGTCACCCGTCTTCAAAAGGACTTTAAAGTAATACCTGGAGAAGTAGAGGAAGTGTAAGTGGAACCCTTGAAAGAGCTACAAGACAACTCTTGAGTCGCCAGAGAAAGAGCCAGCCGGTCAAAAGCACTACCTTCCAAAAGAAGAGACATTTGTCAGCACTCTGGTTAGAAAGGTCTGTGTTTGTTCTTAAGGACAAGGAAGAGAGGTTCCCTCAACCAGCATCGTTATTGTAAAGGGCACCAGCAGGTATGAGGAGTATCTGACTCTCAACCATGCGGTGAGACAAAAGGGAAAACAGCACTTCACTACAACAGGGCCTCAGAAGACTAATTTAGGAATGTCAGGGGCACAGTCCTTGAGGTGGTTTCCTCACTGGCTCCTGGGTCAAAGCAATTGTGGTGACTTAGCACCTCTCAGTCCCATCGCTAAGGCTCCTGACACTACATTCAACCATGCCCTATGCTATTACTTGTCTCTCCCTGGTGGTTTTTCCTTGCTGTTTCTCTGGTATTTCCTATTCTGTTCCTGCTTCAAATTTCCCTCTGTTCATCATGGCTCCCACATGTCCGTGGTGCTATCTCCTGGATCACTGTGCCCTGGCCCATGTTGCACATGAACCTGCTGCCGCCATTGTCATCGTCAAATGCCATCAAGTCGACTCGTGCTCACGGCCAGTTTCGGTGTAACAGAGTGAAAGTTGCCTGGTCCTACACCTGCACCATCTTCATGGACACGTGGGCAACAGTGACTTACCTTTCCTTATTTTCAACAGTTATATTTACCAGACCAAAAACATAAATATCTTAAAAAGATCTTTGCTAGAGAAAACTCCCCCGCCTTTCTCTGTGACTCACTTTTCTGCTTGCATAGAACCTTTTTTTTTGGGGGGGGGAGGCGGCATCACTGCTCTCCGGCGGTGGGAGTAGGAGGCCCAGCCCCACTGCTGGAATTGAACCTCCGTCCCAGTGGGCCGCAGTCCTGCGCACAACCACTACGCCACCGGGGCCGCATAGAACTTTTCAAAAGGCTCCCCCTGTCTTTCCAGAATGCAAAATGCATTTGATTTTCAGTTTCTATTAATTTATCAGTCATAAAGCATCAAAAGCCATGAGCAAAGCAAAAAATAATAATACAACTGAAAAATGTCAACTTAAAAGGCTTCCTCCCCCAACTATCTTGATCCCAATTCTACCTTACTAATCCCGCTGGGCTGGAAGAGGCACACTGGTCCAGATGGGAGCTAGAAATATGGGGAACCCAGGACAGATCCAGGAAATATGGGGAACTCCTCAGAACCGGTGGTGAGAGTGGAGTTACGGATGGTAGGAGGGAAGGCGGAGTAGAAAGGGGGATCCAATTACAAGTATCTACACACAGGACCCCTTATCTGGAGGGTGTATATCAGAGGAGTGGGTGTGGGGAGATGTCGGACAGTATCAGAAATGACAAAATAATAATAATTTATAAAGTATTGAGGGTTGGTGGCAGGAGGGGAGGGAGAGGAAAGGATGGAAAGCTGCTATCAGGACTCAAGGGGAAGAGCAGATATTTGGAGAATGATGACAGCAGCAGGCATGCGAAGGTGCGTGGCACAGTATATGATGTATGTATTGTGATATGCATTGTACAAGGCCCCAATAAAAAGACTTTTTAAAAAAGAGGAGCTGATACCAAGGGCTCAAGTAGAAAGAAAATGTTTTGAGAATGATGATGGTAACAAATATACAAATGTGCTTGACAGAATGTATGTATGTATGTATTGTGATAAAAGCTGTTTAAACACTCAATAAAATAATTTTTAATTGATAAAATAATTAAATGAAGCAATCTATATGACATAGTTAATATAGTATAGAATACAAATAAAAGCTTTAAGTTTTTTAAATGTCAACTTACAGGTTTTATAAATGCAATTGAGTCAGCATCATAACCCCCAGGCCCAGAAGCACAGACTAGAAGGGAGGTGAGATGCCAAGCTGAAGCAAGTGCTAAGCCAAAGCCTGTTCTGAAGAGTAAGACCCCATTCAGCATCCACAATGTTGACAATCAAATACACACCTCTCGGCAAAAGCCTAGAAGGTCCTGAAAAGTAACTGATTAACCTGAGAAAAGACTTACAGATTCTTATTTTTAAGATTTCCCTGAGCAAACAAAAAAAATTCTGATCATAACCTGATCACCTTATAGGGAGCCTGCCTTATAGTGAGAATATTTTCAATCCATGATTTTATGTCTAACATTTAAATGGGAAGGACAGCCAAAGACAATTAGAAATTTGAAAAAAAAAAGTCTTTATCATGAAATAGTGAGATTATAAAAATAATTAGGGAAAAAAAGAACAAGTACACTGCAAGGAGAAAACTTTTTAAAATCCATATTTAATGCCCTCAGGAAGTAAAAAGGAATGCTGTGTTCCCATGAACCAGAAGCAAAGAAACTATGAAATATGTGGATATATGTGTGTATACCATGTATATATGTGTAAAATATGTTTATATACATATAAATTATAGAGTATATATATATAGCAATGAGGATACAAGAAAATTATGGGAACTTATAGGCATATATGAAAGAAAGCAAAATTCAGTAGAGCAGAACATAGTATTAGTCAAGGAATTCTCCCAAAATGAAACAAAACAGAAAATAAGGAATTGAGTTCCTTCCAGGGACACAACACTGAGATAATAGGACTTCCATCAAAGACAACAGAGGAGAGTAATTATCAAAGAAATGATATATATAAATGTTTCATACCAAATGGACAAGTATTCAAATGAATGGACCAACCATATTTCATGAGAAAATACACCAGGACTAAAGCAAACTCTAAAAAGGTACAAGAAGAAAAGAAGGGTAGTAGGTAGCAAGCAAGTACGTATAAGACAAGAGAACTAAGAATATAGAGCCCACCATGCAAAATGTGTGAAGAGAATTCCCAGAAGATCAGCTGTGTTTCAAGCCTAAAAGCCAACAGGACCCTCGTTGGGGAAGAAGGCAGAAAGCTACAAGAATGAGGCTGCCAAAGAAAACATCGAAACCGTAGAGTGATGGTGTGATTGGGATTTCAAAAAAATTTATGGGCAAGCAAAAGTGAAAGATAACGGATTTTTTTAATGAAATTGTTAAGCCCCTCATATATAGTGAGAGACTTTTCACAGCACTACTGAGGTATTTGGAACACATATGGGGGGTGGGAGGATTTCTTTCCCCTCAAGCTATGCATTCAATTTTTTTTCAGCACAACCTTATCACCTTCAAAGTACTCTCGATTACATTTAATACATTTGTCAAATCTGTGATTCCATTCTTAGAAAAATTTTCAAACTCATCTGTTTGGATGGCTGACAGCATCTCTCCCACTCCATTCTTTTTTGTTTTTCACCTCTTCTACATCATCAAAAGACTGTCCTTTAATGTCCCTCTGCATTTGTGGAAACAAAAAGAAGGCACATGGAACAACTTTGCCAAAAACTGGTGCGTGGAGATGGCTACATGAAAAGGTTTCCCACCTGCCACAAATCAGACCTTTTTTGTCACACTGAAATGCTAGCTTTTCAGAACCTCTAAATAGAAAGTTTGATAACAGTCTGATCTGCTGGAATGAACTCTGCTCAGGAAGTTGATAGACATCCAAAATTTATCATCAATGGGTATTTCACCATTCTTGAAATAAGAAAGCCACTCATACACTTGAGTTTTTCCCAAAGTGTTATCCTTATAAGCTGTTTTCCACATCACAACAATTTCTGCAGCATTTTTCCCAAGCAGGAAACAAAATTTCACAGCTGCACAATGTTCTCTTAAACTAGCCATCACAAAAAAACAAGGTTTGAGCAAAAGTGCTTTTATGAAAAATTCACTGTGACCAGAAAGAACTTTCCCAGGCAATGCCACTGGGTGCACTAATGAAGAGCAAGTTATTCAATTGCTCACCTAAAGGGAAAAATTAATGCTATGAAACCTCCACTCTGCCCAGCACAATTGTGGGTTTTGGGGGGAGTACCATCTTATAATAATAGATACACAGGCCAAAAAATGAAATATCCATAATTCCAAGAAAAAATTAGTATAAATATAGTGTATTGGGCTTGCTTGACTAGAAGAACAAATCCAGTGACACTCATATATGTGTAAGAAAAAGTTTTAGATCAAGAAGTAATTGTATATCAGGAAAACATCCCAGTCCAGGCCAGCTCAAGTCCATACGTCTGATACTAGTCCATAAAACCAATACTAGTCCATCGATCCCTCTTCAGCCTCATGAAGTCACGCAGGATGAAAAATGCAGGAAGAGCACTGACTAGAGGATTCAAAATTATGTAGATCCAAAGGGGTGGTTCTGCACGCTCTGCAAGTGACTCCATAGCAGAAAGGTGATGGCTGAGAGAGAGGAAGTTCCCAGGGTCCTCCTCAGGAGAAGGCCATGCTCACCAACAGGTCTCATCAGGCTGTGGCCTGCTGGACAGACTAGACTCCACCCCTACACTTTTATATCTTCAAGTTGACATGAAATTATGTAACTACCACACCTACAGAGGACTGCCATTTATTAATGACCTTTATATTTCATTGACTATACTAGAAGCTACCTGGGGAGAACATTATTTGTATAGAAAAAAAGAATCTATCCCATGTTTTATTTGTGTTTGTTCAGGAATGTTCAAGATTAATAACAGTCATAATAATGTAAATACTAACTGTTTAACCAAAATGTGTGACATAATGCGATAATAGCATGGGGCAGCATCGAACATCCTCTAGCTTCACAAAGAGTGAGGAGGATGAAGACTAACAATGCAAGATGGATTCCTATGAGGTAGAGGTCAGACACACCTCAATCCTCAAACTTATTATCAGTTTTGATACCAAATACCACTCCCACAGAGTTCTTCTCTGCTGTCTTCAAGAAGGAGCTGTATTGACCACACAGACTTCACAGACAGTATTCACAATTACAGAGCGCATAAGGAAAACAACACATTACAATTCAAGAAGAGAAATTACTCAGGATACAATTCTGCAATCAAGACAACCTCTTCTCAGTCATACCCTCAGTTATACCTCTCTCTGGCTTCTGTCTTTCTTGGTGCCATGGCCCCTTGGCCTCTGCCCTGCTTGGACAAGTGTTATAAAGCTATTTTTAAAACTCTGTCAATTAAGTGACTACAAGCACCCCACTCTGGCAACAACCCTCCTGTCTGAAGACATTCAGCTGTCTGCCCTAGGAAACCCATTGCTTTGCCTTGCGCCAACCTCTTGGTTCTCTTCATCTCTCACCTTCCCCAGGGTCATAACTGTCTGTCTCCTTGATTAAGGAGATTGAGTACGGAAATCTTGGCTCCAAAGAGCAGTCCTAGTTCTTTCTTGATGGTTGTGAGATTCCCTCCCTTTCTTTAAAGCAATGACATCTTCATTTCCCCCAGTGAGTGGCTCATTTTTAGCCCTACTTGGATGGCAAAACCGACGAGTCTTTGTGTTAGGGCTCTAAATACTTTATTTGCATAGCTGTGCACCTTATTCACATTATTAGCAAGTTATCCAATTCCCTTGGTGAATCACAAACGTCTCCTATTTACATAATTTTCCCCAGTCATTTGGTAGGAGTTTCAAAGACTATAGCTAGAAGAGCCATATTGAATAATTTATAATACCACACAAAACAACTCTTAAAACAAACAAAAAACTATTCTTTAGGGTACTCTGATATGGTTCATGTGCACATATTTCCTTGGTAGTAGTCAAAATAATTTAAAAGTGAATAGGGTTGCCATGTCATTGTTGTTTTTAGTAATATAACTTAATCATGGCTACCGCCTGCTTGTTTAAGCACCAAAGTAAAATGACAGATATCTAGATAACTATCATGTGAACAAAAATACAAGAAAATTTTGAAACATACCAAATAGAAGTCAGATACATGAAATTTCATAAGTTGGAATATTCCTGCTAAACAATAATAATGAAGTTCTTTTCAACTTATATGGTTGCATTTCCATGGCTATGAGTTCTACCAATACTGTCCAAACAGAGAGTTGGCAGCATGATGGTGCATTCTATTTAATTCAGAGAAATAGTAAAGCCATCTAGCCCTGCTATTAAGACCTCTGTAGTTCAAGTAATTAAGACATTACTACACACTAGGCATTATGTTAGACCCAGAGAATTCCTGTCCTCTACAGTTCAATCTCTATCTTTCTTCAAATATTAAATTGAGTAATGGCCTTCTGTTTTACTCAACTAATTCAATAGTATTTTGTCTAGAGTATAGTTTTCCTAAGAAAATTAGTTGGGGAAGCCCCATACAATCACCTTAAAAATAGTTGAAATCTTATCATGAATCATCTCTACCATTCTTTTACAAAATATAATTGAAGGTTACAGCTTTACTCCACTCTTGTCAAAACTAGATAGCTTCAACCTCATGGTTTTCCACCCCTATTCTCTTGAGAATTCCTTACTGCTCAGTGCTTCAAATTTAAGAAAGTGACAGGCTAGACACACTTATTCTAATCCTTCTGTTAGAAGAAAAAATGAAAAGTAAAAAGGAACAACTATGTCTACCACCTGAACTTTGCCCAGACCCACTCTCTGAGGTCAAGGGCAGTTTTGGCATTCAAATATCTGATGAAAAGACATCCACTTCCAGAAACTGCTCACCAAACACTTCCCTCTTATTCCCACCTACTCCTTGTAGAAAGAGTGAATGAGCGCTGAAGCCCTCAGGTTCTGTTCCATGTAGCTCAGTAAGGTGGTTTTATAAATGCCAGTCATTTCGCAATTGTCTAGTCTGGGTTTCTTCATCTAAATGAAGGGGAAAATAAATAAACCTTGTAGTATTTGCATGATGATCTTGTAAAAGATAAGGCATGTAAACTAAGCTAATATAGAGCTCCAAGCAGGGATTTAACAAATGTCAATTCCCTCCATGGAGAATGCAGGGCTGTTAGTAGTTCAGTCTGAATTTTGCTCCTGCTTCCAGTATGCCCAGCCACATGTCCCAATCAAAGTCATCCTAGAATCCATTGGCATTGGATGTATAGATCTACCTCAAAGGCAAAAAGGAAAGAGAAGACCTGAGAGCTTCCTGGAGAAGAAATCCCTAGACCACAGTGCCTGCTGCTCTATCTAGCAGCACCCAGAACATAGTGTGTCCAAAGGAAATCAGCTGTCCAGTCCCTGAAATCCTGCTTCTTTTGTCTTCAATGAAAGAGAAGTAAAGAGATCCCCACTCAGTGACTACAAGCCACTCCATCGCTCCATGGTCCTAAAAAGCCCACAGAGCTTCTCTGAAAGCCATCTGTATAGCACAGAACAAGCATTCACAGACATATGCCTCTGTGGACACATTGCCCAAAGAATCGCTGCATTGTAATGTGTCCTCACAGCACAAAGGCACAAGTGTGGTTTATGTGAAACAATTAGACAGCATTTATTTTGTTCCAGGCACATTCTAAGCACTTTACAACTATTATCTCTTTTAAATCTTCATAGATGATTAAATAGAGAAGGGATTATCATTCCCACTTTATAGATAAGGGAACTAAGATAAGGAGATGGTAACTGCCAGGAAGACTGTAATCTTCACCAAGTCACATCTTCTTGGCACGTAGCTCAAGAATCCTAGTATTAGTTGCAATTGCTTATATAAGGTTTTTCTGTGCATATATTATTAACAGCAAATCTATATTCCTATGTATTTGGTAATGGTTTTGGGTTCTAGATACTTGACACCATGGTCCCTGGGTCCATGGCAGCTGTACAGGCCAGTGGACAAAGGGTGGATGTGAGGTCAAATTCATTTAGATGAAACCCCCGCTCCAAAATTGTGCCCCTGACTCAGTCTCTTTCCACATTTGTAAAATAAGGATCGTGATATTTATCTCAAAAAACTGCTGGCCAGATACAATGTGAAAACTCAGATAAAGCATTTAGTAGTGTGCCTCACATATAGTAAGTGTTTAATAAGCAATAGCCTTTATGATTTAAGATTTTCATTGTTTGGTTGCATATAAGTTGCTTTATCTTCCATAGAAATCTAAAAGCAAATGGGGGGAGGGAGCCAAGAATTTCATAAGAAACCTAATAGGAAGAGTAATTCAAACTCTAGAAACTATAAAACAATTCACATTTAGGTAAGTTTCCTGGACATGACAAAAATGAATTAAATAACTGTGCTCGAGTCATATGCTCTTACCTACATAGAAGCAATAAATGAGGGTGTTCTAAAACAACCTATATAGTCTTTTAAACAAAAAAAAACACTCTTTTGTCACTTGAAAAGTGATATTCTCTTATTCCAATTGTTGAAAATGCATAGAGAAAAGTAAAGTATTACAAAGTACAACTTAGTAATCCATGGCGCTCCTATACTTGCTTTTACTCTCCCCAGACCCTTGGTGCTTACCCGACCCCTTGACCATGGTGTGAGCAGATGAATCCTCTAATTCATAAAATGAAAGTAGAAGTGATATATGTCTCTTCCAGTCAGAAGCACGCAGTTGCCAAGGAGACAACAAAATTCATGATCCTTTCTGGGGAGTGTGGAAGCACAAGCTGACTGGGACCCTCATTAGCCTGAGTTTCTAGATGACAGTGATAAGCAGAGCCCTCCTGCTGGTTCTCATTGGTCATGTGGCATGGGCAAAATAAAATTTAATTACATTGAGCTGCTAAAATATAGGAGTTATTTGTTACTGTCAAGTCAACTAGCTTATGCTAGCTGATAGAATAATGAGATAGGTTATGGTGAACGTGAGTTAACATTATAGACCCACTCATTTTACCACACTCACAATATAAGGATTAATCAATTCAACCGCTGGATATCAGAAAGCACAAGAAACAGTTGGTTTTTTCACAGCAACCTTACTCTTCGGTAAGTAACTCACTCAGATCCTCATTATTTGTTCTAATTTTATGTGGTCTCTGTCTCCTTTGTGGTAAATAATATTAAATCCCACATTTTAAAATAAACTTTGACTTTTACAGGCTCAACCTATTGCTAAATAGCTTAAAGTTATTTAGGCAGTAAGATTATACACTCCTGTTAACACAGGTTTAAGCTGTCTGGACAGGCTTAAGAACCTTTATCTTTTTGACTCTCTGGGAAGAAATAGCTATGGTGACTTCCCACTGCTTACCTACTTATCACAGCATCATAAAGAGTTAAAACTCTAAAACATATAGAAGGCTTCTGAAGAGATAAGTTGAAACCAGGACTTGAAAAGCTGCAATGATCACAGAGTAGGTCCCAGCCTAAAAATTCAAAGTAACCTTTCATAAGAAGAACTCAGCAGAGTGCGATAATGACAGGGTAAGTTATATCTGCTCTCACCCCCCACAACACAGGAGCATCTCCCATTTCCTACTCAACCCCCTTGTTTGCTAGCTCAGAACACACTCAGCTGGAACTCTATGGGTTACACCATAATTGACCAGCCACAAATTGCTGTAGAGTTCAGCATAAAAATCAAAACCTTTCATTGAACCCTTCAACACAGCTGGGGCAGCTTATAAAATCCCATCCTATGAACACATTTCGCTTGATGCAATAGGTTCCTGGAAACGTTGATATTATGCATACCATGTGCATAATATGCATGCATATATGTGTCACCATGTGTGTATACAGTCTTTTTACTAATTAAAGGAGTCAAAAAAAACCTGCCTTTGAATGGAGTACAACTCACAGTGACACTATGTAGGGTATCTGAGGCTGTAAAACTTTGCAGGAACAGAGAGCTTCATTTTTCAAACATGAAGCGGCTAGTGGATTTGAACTACCAATCTTGTGGTGAAGAGTTCAATATTTACCCAATAGCACCACCAGGGCCCTTTAATTACAGAAATAGCTTCAACAAAACACTTTGTACAATGAAGCATCATTTCCAATATCCTGGCATAAATGTCAAATGTATACGTCTATCCTTATCATAACTGCATAAAAATTGGTCGAGGGACCAAGTGCATTAACAAAAACATCTAAGCATTTTGAGCAAGTAGTCATGTCAAGAAAAAACCCGCAGGATCTTGAGACTCCTACTTTCCCTTTATTTGCTTTGATTTCCCCGCCCCCTACCCCACGCCCACCCAGGTGAAAGTCAACAGTTGAAAAAAACAGACCCTCAGCTCCAGCTCAGGAGGCCTGGGTGCGCCTGGGTTTTGCAGTGGACCGGGCATATGCCTTTAGCAAGTTCTTTGTCTCTCTGAGGCTGTGTTCAGATCAATAGATGAGAGGTGGGGTCAGGTGGGGCAACGATGGTCCAGATAAACACATACAACCAAGCTCACAGCCATCTAGTCGATTCCAACTCATACTGACCTTAGAGACAGAGCAGAAGTGCCCCTCTGGGTTCCCACCAGTAACTTTTGACAGAGGTAGAAAGCCTCGTCTTTCTCCTGAGGAGAGACTGACAGTTGCAAAGCGCAGGCCTTGAGGTGAGCAGCCCAATTTATAACCACTTGGTCACAGGGCTCCTTGGTGAAGCTGTTAATTTTCTCACAGGTGTAAAATGACGAAAGAGTAAATGAGTGATCTAATACCTTCTTTCATTGCTATTTACAAAACTAGGTTAAATTGCTCGTGTCTTCCTTTGCTACAGTGGCAATTAAAATTCCACTGCCTCCCTGTGGCAGTGAGAACGCTCCATGGGAACGCTCCTGCTCCATGGGAACAAGATGAGGCTGTCTGCTCCAGGAACAGATGACGGTCTCAGAAACTCGCGGGCGCAGCTCTACACTGTCCTATAGGGCCTTTATCATTTGGCATTGAGTCCATGGCAGTGGGATTAGCCTTGGGCAGCTAACCCCCAGGCAGATGGTTCAAACCCACCAAAGGATCCTTGGGGGAATGAGGAGACTGTCTGTTCCCAGGCAGACTTAGAGACTCGGAACGATAGAGGAGCAGGATGATGCAGAATCGACTCACTCTCAGCAGGTTGGGTTTTGATTTGGTTCCTTTCTCGGGTAACAAAAGGGGTGATTGAAAGGAAGTGAGCAGACTGGTTTACAAACTGCAAGATTTGGTGAGAGAAGGGAAAAGGATGGGTTGTTGCTGCTGTTATAAAGTATCCCTTTTTAAGCAGAAGTTTTTATTGAGTTGAAATTTACATTTTCTCCTTCACCTGAAGTCCCTGCCCTTTTCCAAGTCTTTATGAGCAAGTACTCTATACTTCCAGTGACAACTTGAGGCACAGTTTCTGCCTTGGCCATCAGAGATGATTGTTTTCAATAAAATAAAAAAGAAAATGATGAAGGTAAGAGGCCAGAAAGAAAATAAACTCACTAACAATGTGTGTAAATGTGTCTGGGTTTCATGTGAACTACTACAAGTTGACAGCCGCAATGGCTGGACTTTTGTGGCTGTGATATTTTCAGATGCTTGTAGAGCACCTACAATAGATAGAGACCAACAATACAGCAGGCTCAGTTTAGACAGAGGTTGTGGAGACCAGTAACAAATCCCCAGTGACTGATAGTGAGTGACCCTGATTCATTCTGCACTCAAGCCTACGCGCTTGTAATGGAAAATAGGGAAAACCAAGCACCTGAAGCAAAATAGCGGCAGGCCGGGAACATCACACAAGTCTTATGTTGTGGCAGTCTTGTCATCTTACTTAGGGGGCCATCACCACTTCTCAACATTCTCTATAATGCAGGCACTCTGGCTTACCTCTTGTTTACCTCCATACCCTTGGTGCAATCTGTTCTCTTGGCTTGAAGTATTTTTCTCCTCCTTTATTCGTGTCACTGTCATAGCATCCCGTCTTCTTTCCCCAAGAATGTTCTCTCTGACACTTCAAAGTCAAGTTGGGTGTTCTTCCTTGCATTCTATAGTCTTATATTCAAATGTGCAATTGCCTGTATAATGCACAAGACTGTAAATATCTTTGAGGCTATTACTGTGCCCTATCGTCCTTATATCCCCAGCACCTGGAAGCTTCCTGGCCACAGAGCGGAAGCTCGACATAAATTAGTCAATAGCTTCATCATTCTTCTGGCCTCATCATGGAAATCTCACTGTACAGTCTACAATGCTGTTTATGTTTCTTCCCAAGGATAAAATTAAATAAACTGAAAAATAAGGCAGTACTTTTGGCAAGATATTCTGTGCTCTGTGGCTAAGAATATAGATTAAAAAGCTGAGGGCCACATATAAATCAGTAATAATATCCTCCTTTTTCTCTTTTTCCCTCATTTCAACAATCTCATTCTCTCCTCACCTCTTCCATATATCCTTGCTTACCGTGTGAGTCTGGGTAGACTAGAGAAACCACTTCATAGACATGCATAAGCCAAGGGTGAGGTTTATATACAAAAGGAATGCAACATTAAGAAAGCATCCCAACTCAGTCCAGTTCAAAGTCATAAGTCTGATATTAGCCCATATGCCCGATATCAGTCTATAAAGTCTCCTTCTGACTCACGAAGTCACAGGTCAGTGGGTGCAGAATCCTGGCACTGGCAGGGGTCTCCCCATGGCTCCTCACTTCCAGGGCTCAGGGTCCATTAGCAACATCCAGTGGTGGCAGAAGCAACTCAGGGCTGACAGGGGTCTCCATGAGGCTTCTCCAGTTTCAGAGGTCTGGCTCCACCAAGGTAAGGCCATGTGGCCTCTCCTCTGACTCCTCCAGCACCTTGGACGCTGCCATCTTGTTTGTCCGTAGTTCGTCATCTCGGGGACTAACTCCCAACAACTGGGGAGATAACTTCTCGTCTCCATGAGGGAAATATCGCGAGATTTCACAGATGTCTCAAGAGAAAGCCATGCCCACACGGAGGCCTCATTGACTACTCAATGACTATCTCCAGATTAACAGGCTAGACTCCACCCCTATATCTCAATCATGAAATTAACATAAGCACATGACCACCACATTTACCAAGTGTAAACTTGAAGCCACTTTCCTTTGCCAGAGATGGTTCAACGTAAAACCTTATCAAAAATAAGTCCTCTGAAAGGGTCAAGAAAGAAAACAGAACCATATTCATGATAAGCCATTAAAGTGATATTGTTCGAACCATTAAAGCTCATCAGAGAAGACAGACACCAGGGTCTTTGCCATGAAGAAGTTAGTGACCCCTTCCCACTAACTCTCCCACAACTACCAGCTCCTCCCACCTAGATGACCATGCTGCCCTGCAGCAGTCTATTCTCAAGATAGCTGCCAAATAATCTATTTTAACTATTCATGTGATCATCTTACTCTTCCACTCAAAATTCTAAAATTGGGCTGAGCCCCGGTGGCGTAAGTGGTTGAGTGCGGGACTGCGGCCCATGGGCCCATGGCAGTTCAAATCCAGCGGCAGCTCTCAGGAGCAGCCCTGGGTAGCAAACATGACCACCAGAGGGCAGTGATGCCCCCCCCAAAAAAATTCTAAAATAATTTCCACAGCACTCAGAGGAAAGGCACGAGTTCTTACATTGACAAAGGCTCTATGATCTGCCCCCACGTGTCCCACTATCATTTCTACAACTGCCTTCAAATCCTCACTCAACCGGCAGCTTTCAGTGGGGCCCTCCCTGGTCAGCCTGTCTAAAAAGTGGCAACAATTCCATTGTGGTTTGCATTGCCCCTCCTAACTTTATTTTTCTTCTTAAGTTATCATTTTTACATACTCTGTACTTTTCTGTCACCTGTCTGCCTTCTGCCCCCTCTTTTGTAAGTCCCACAAAAGCTCTCTTTTCTGTGTGAATCATCAGCAGAGTTCCCACCTAGGAAGAGTACATGACAGAGAGTCAAACAAACAAACAAACAAAACTCACTGCCATCACATCCATGTCAACTCGTGGTGACTCTATAAGACAGAACAGAACTGCTCCTGTGGGGTTCCACCACGCCACCAAAGCACCTTGCAAAGGGCAAGGGTATGCAACAAATAGTCTTTGCTTGAGTGAATAAATGGACTAATGAATGAAAAGTAAAACTGATGCTGTAATACTGGAAAATAACTTTATTTTAACTCAAAACCTGCCCTGTAGCCTTATTTATGCTGTTGTTGCTGCTGTGGTGGTGAGGAGTAGTCGTAGTAGATGGACCATGGCGGCAACGACCTTCATTCGCCTGAGACTGGAGCAACTCTTCTGTTGGTGCCTGGCTACCTCTCCCCATTACCCCTCACAGTATAAGTTGGAGCAAAAAACACTAGAATTATGCCTCTAAGAGAGACAGTGAGACCTTCAAATCTGGCGCTGAACTCAATCGCGGGAATCAACTTTCAGCCACACAATAGATAGCTCAAATCAAAAAAAACTTAACCCTGCCTGTATTGTCATCAAGTACAAAATATACTGTCACCAGAAAAGCGAAGAAAAAAAAACACGTAACATCTGGAATAGAAGTGAAAGACAGGAAGATTCTATCTAGTGTCATCTTCAAAATGATGGAGGCCTTGGCCACTTTCCCAAAACTTGAAATTCAATAGTGAAAGCATAATCCATTTTGCCACTGGCTTTTGTGATACTGGCATCTGCAGATATGTGATGGCCCTGTGGGTATAATACTAATGTGGGGGGTGGGGGAGACTGCTATTGCTTGTCCCCATGAATAGCCAATCACTGGTACCCTCAAATGGCTTCATTTTCCTTAAATGCTTACTGTGCACTTGACTTAGAGACCATTCTTTTGAAGATCGGTCTCTCTTGCAAAACATGACAAGTGAAAAACATTTTGTTTTCCAAATTGTTTTTCCTCTGCAGCTTGCTTTCATCCACCAGAGGCAAATAAACTGTATTCCATGAGAAGTCCACCATTTAGGCCTTTCCACTGCCTTTCCTTTGCTCAGCCTCAGGAATCAAATACTGCGGAGATGTCGTTTCAAATCTTGATTTCTGTTTCTATTGCTGCCTGTCTTTTGGTTTCCAGACTACACCGAGCTCTTGGCTGGGTCTTGTCAGTGGGAGTCATGCCAATAGGCAACTTTTGGCATCTGACCATCTGGCTTCCATTGAGTGGAAGATGGCAGGGAATCTGGTGTTCTCCTGTCTTCTTTTACTCTGTCACTCGACTTGAGGATTTCTCATGTGTCCTGGCATTTGAACACCTGATTGGTTGTCTGTAAATAGTGAAATCATAGTTTAGTCTGGTCATTGGGAGGTGGGAGGTTTCAACAAATTATGAGTATTCACTTTTGTCTCACCTTGACCCGATGATTAGACATGTGTCTTCCCAATGATTGGCAAAATCTTTGTACTGATTGGCCTTCCAGCAGTGAACTCAAGCCATTTAAAATAAAAAGAGGGAAACCATTCCCTAGGCTAGAACAAAAGAAGAAGCAGCAGAGTCAGGAATGAGAGGAGGAAATGGAATATGTAGTTAATTGCTTCCAGGAGGATCTGCCTCTTTTGTCAAGAAGTCAAAACTAGGGGGCACCAGCTATCAAAGCTGGATATTTTGACCAAAGTGTCTAAAGAAAACTCCTGAACAAAGGTGGGGAATGCAGGACAAAATTCCAAATTCTCATAGAATATGAAGCCCTGGAAGCTAGAAGAACTCTTGAAACTACTGCCCTGATGTACTCTTTTAAACTTAAACCAAAAATTATCCCCTGGGGTCTCATTTAAACCAAATTACATTTCGGCTTCATTATTAAAGAATGTCTAACATGAATATTAGGGTTTTAAAGATCTGGAAAGAACTGCAAATATAGAATCAAATTGACAACAGTAACTTGAGGGGTTGGGGAAAGTGAATCTATGCCAATAGGGGGTGACAGGAGGGTAAGAACATTTGTACAACTTGTAATGTAATGGCTATCACTGTATTCTACATGAAGAAAATTTTTAATTTCTATACTTTCAAAGATGTATGTTTTGCTGTGCATATTTCATTTTTTATTTTAATTGGGAGAAACAGAAGTATTATATGCCTCCTGATACAGAGAACAGTCCCTGGAGCTAGGAACATCATAGCATGGGCCCCTGTGATAGGTAAGCTTGTGGTGCCAACATGGCCAAAGACGATAGGTAGGTCTGTTGTGACGACATGGCCAATGAACACACGCGATCAATTGAAGGGCGGAGATAGAAAAGGCTTGGCAAGCTCCGCCCTTAGTCTCTTGCTTTTGGATCTTCAAACCAGCCAGCTGCCTTGTTTGTCCTGTCCTTGATCTCCAAGTGATACTACCTGTGGGATGCCTAATTGGTGGACTGTGTTGCTAGGAGTTGAGGTTCCTTCAAGTCCTGCTTCACCACACTCCTGGACTATACATCTCTTCAGCTGGGGACTGTTGGACTCTGTCATCTGGCTGACTGTTGGTGACCTGCTTTGCTGCTTGCTGCTTGTCGCCGGATAGCCTGAATTGCCCTACAGAGGACTGCTTGACAGCGGCCCTCAAGACTCCAAGGACTGCTGGTTTACTAGCTGGCTCATGCAAGTGAGTTGCACTAAGCCATTGTACTGCGTTATAGATTAGTTAAGTGTTTATTTCTTATCTTATATATATCCTTCTATCTATATAAATATATAAAGAGAATTGCTAGTGTCCTGGTTTTATTTCTCTAAGAGAACCCTGTCTGACACAGCCCCTTTGTCCTCTTTCATGTCCCTCTCCTTCCTGATCTGGAGCTGCTGTAACTTCCTGGTGAATTTTTGCTGAGAACCGGCACCTTGGGTTTTTTGATCTGTGGCTATGTTATTAAACTGAGGCTACTGGTACCTTTCATAAGGAAGATGATTAGCCCTTTATAGTGGACAGGCTGTTGGGTAATAAATGTTGAAACAGGGGTATGAGCCAGGTATGAGCTAACCCAGTAGTCCAGAGAAAAATTTTGCCTTAGATAAGAGTAATGGTGGTGAGTCTATATAAGAAGTAGCTGAACTTAGGGTTAATGTTAGGGTTAATAAAAAAATAGGGGGGGGGGGGGAAGAAGTGGCTGAACTCAAAATACTTTAAAGACAGAGATGGCCGAAGTTGTGATGGGATGGATACGAATTCTGAGGAGAAACAAGGAACCAAGTGTGACCCTGTGAATTTTCATATATGGCAGCATCAGAATCCAAAATTACATGGACTTTTCAGAAAATAAAAAGACATAATTAGAATATGTAAATATAGCTCTTGCGTTGAAAGATTCCATTGCAAAAAAGAAGGAGAGGGGGAAACCGGCCTTCTAGTAGCTATTGAGAAAATGAGCATGGGTTCTAAGTGAGTCAGTGGACGGCAAGTCTAGTGTGATTCGCCTGGCAGTCAAAAAGATGGTACATGCTAAAAAAGTCACTGACATTGAAAATCCCTGAGTGGCAAAATGAATAGCATAGGTGGCTGCCATCAAAAGGGTTACAGGTTTGAGTCCACCAAGAGGTACCTCGGTAGAAAGCTCTGCTGATCTTCTTTCCAAAGACAGTTTTGTTTTGTTTTGTTTTTTGGGCATCACTGCCTCTGGTGGTCATGGGAGCTACCCAGTGCTGCTCCTGAGAGCCGCCGCTGGATTTGAACCGCCAAGCCCGTGGGCCGCAGTCCCGCACTCAACCACTTACACCACCGGGGCTCAGCCCCCAAAAGACAGTTTTGGAATGAAACACAGTTCTCTTCTGACACTGAATCAGGGTCAGTTTGCTGACCTCTACGTTAGCTGAAGTTGAGTGCCCGGATTGAAAAAGGTGATGCTTCCACTGTCTTTCGCCCTCAATTAATTCATATCAACGCTTCCTTCCGCTGCTAAATTTCATGGGCCTCTAAACCCACCCCAAAGGGAAGCATTATGTACTTGTTTCCATGCCATTGCTGGATGTGTGCTCAGAGCATCCGGACTGCAGAAGGAACCACAGAGAACACCTGTGTCTGAACATCAGTGTATAAACCACTGCCTACTGGATGGTAAGGACTGTCTGAGTAAGTTGGGCTGACGTGCTTCTGAATTGTCTTTGTTCACAAGCCCACGCTGAACTCCTTGTTTGTCCTTGGAGTGTCTCTGAGTATATGCATTAGGTGAATGAAAGACTGATATGCTTGAAGAGTGTGTGTGTGTGTGTGTGTGTGTGTGTGTGTGTGTGTTCGTTCACTGGGGGAGCAATAGAAACACAAGAGCAACCGACCACATCAAAAGTTAGAGCTCTGTTTTGACACGTGCACTCCAGGACAGATGAAACCCTTAGGAACAGTAGTGAGAGTAACATTATCGTGAGGGTGGAGGGAAGGTGGGGAGGGGAGCCTAGGGAGGTGAACCCATGGCAAAGTTGGCTAGAGGCCAAATAACAGAAATGTGGGTGAAGGGAGACAACCGACAGTGTAACACACAAAATAACAGCAATAATAAATAATTGATCAAGAATTCACAAGGGTGGGGAGGGTGGGGAGGAGAGAATTTAAAAGAGGAGCTGATATCAAGTTGAAAGAAAATGTTTTGGAAATGCCGATGGCAGCATAGTACAAAGATGCTTAATACAATTGAATGGTGAATTGTTATGAGATTTGTAAAAAAGCTCCCCAATAAAATGTTTAATAAATTGAAATTTTTAAATTAAGAAAAAAAAAAAAGATTGAGCTCTGGGTGGGTCTCAGGCTTACACTTTCCACATGACTTCAGACCAGTGTCCTTTGCCGACCTGCCGGTGTCCTGCGCGGTAATGGAGCGCATAATGACAGCCTCCGTGCCTAGCCCCACAGAGAAGCTCCCAAGACAAATGGGATGTCCTACCGTCAACAGCCACCTATGGGGCCGTGGTGGAGGCTGGGACAGTATAATTAAGCCCTTAGGAGAAAAATGTGCTCGGAGCTCTCCGGAGAGAAAAAGGAAAAGGAAATGAGAAAGTGAAAAAGGACACTGGGCAGGAACAAAATCCCTCCCTGGGAGCTAGTTTAAGAAGTGTCTCTTTCCAGCAACATCCTTCCAAGGCACCAGAGCTTTTAAACACACCAGCCGGTAATGGAGTGCAAGAGAGGTCACTGCCAAAGATGAATGCAGCGTTCGTGCCACCGCAGAAATGGATGGCTTGTGTAACAAGAACAGATGGTCCTGCCAGCGCAGTCTCCCCCCTGTCCTTCCCACCCACATTTATAATGCTGTGCGGGACGTCGCGGGACAAAGATCAAAGAAGGAAATGCCAACCACGTGAGCAGCCCAGGAAGACTATTCGATAGATTAAAAATACTTGGGGCAGCGTCAGGTAAATTAGTGCTAATTCTTAGTTACCCTGCGGCCCACGGCAGACCATGCCAGACAACATCTCTCCAGTGAAAAATGTGTTCTTTTGTCTCTTTTCTCTTTATTTCATCCCCACACAAGAAGAAAAGAGCCTTAAAACCTACGCATTCAGGAAACCAGAACTACTGTTCCTTTTACGTGATTCCAAGCTAGGTCGCCTAAAAACTCTCTGGACCATTGGTTTTATACCACAACGGTTAGCTGAAAGCTGCACCATTTTACAGCTGAAAGGAACACAAGAACTCAGAAATCTGGCAAAACATAAGGTCTTGGCATTTCCATTTTAAAGCAACGTTACTTTCTTTAAGACAGATATTTTATTTCTATATGGGTGGACGTGACCTTTTCAAGTTTGAGGCTTCTGTCTGCAACTAAAGAAAAAGGCCTTCCTCCTTCTCATTCTCTTGTTTCTATTAATCGCTTTCTCTTTACATACTACATAATCAATAGGGACATCTCCATTGCTCTTCTAGCTGATTTCTATTATTCCTCATTACAGCCTTTGTTCCAATTCCCTGGTTCCCACATGGTATTAAATATGTAGACATAGTCCAACCTGTCCCATCCCTGCCTCTGTAGGAGTGACTGTCCTATAGCTGTGTAATCAATTCGTCTGGCATCTGATCTCTGCTTCAAATATCTTCTTAGAGGAAATTTAATTATGATTAGTATCTTTTCATGACTTTGAAATCATATAGGCATGATTCCTTACTTAGCCATCCTTGTTAAAAATCATCAATCAATTTATTTTATCCCCTCTAGATGTGAGGAGACCTTTCCAATTCTGACTGAATTTTAACAATGTAAAACGTCCAAGTAGACATTTAATTAATCCTTTGTTCTTTCTTTCTTTCTTTCTTTGGGGAACCCTTTCGGTAAATCTTTCATGGTTGGGAGACTTGATCAGGTTTCAGAGCAAGCCTTACAAATACAATTGAAAGATATAATTTCTATAATTATCACGGAAAGAAAGGGGTCTTTAGGAAATCATACGATTTAGATTGCAAGCTTACTCTGCTTCATGCAGAAGGGAGATTCTTGAGAAGCTGCAAGTGAATCAATTTTTTATAAATCAAATATTTTAAATAAATTTGAAGAAGTGGTTATAAATAGAAATACCCCTGATAGAAAATCCTTCTGTGCGGTGCAGGCTCAATTTCTAATGAGACTATCTGCCTCACAATTTCATGACTTTAAGGAGCTCTGATGGCACTGTTGGATAAGTGTTTGGACTATTAACCACAAGATCAGCAGTTCAAGCCTACCAGGTGCTCCTCAGACGAAAGTGAAGATTGTTTGCTTTTGGAAAGTTTTATGGCCTCAGAAACCCTGTGTAAGGTCGCTTTTACTTGGAAAGAACTCAATAGCCATAGGCTTGGAGGAGTTTCTATTGGTATACTGCTGCACACATCTTTTGATTATGTCCAGAAAAATTTTACTTGAGTATGATAGTAATTATATTGTTCAATAATCTCCATATTCATTTGGATCATCTTTCTTTGGAATTGACCCCAAAATGAAATTCTTCCAGTCAGCTGGTTGGGTAGCCATCTTCCCTATTCCTTGGCATAAACTAATAAACACTTCCAGTATTGCATCCATTTGTTGAAACAATTCGACTGGTATTTCGTCAATTCCTGGAGTCACATAGTTCACTAATACCCTCTCTGCAACTTGCATTCCTTCCTTCAGTAACATCCATTCTAGACCATATGCTACCTCCTGATAAGATTGACCATCAATCAGTTCATTTTTAAATCTTTAAGCGTTCCATTCCTTTAGGAGGGGCCGTCCTTTTTTGACTTTTTAATGCGAATTGGGGGAAGGTTTACAGAGCAAATCTGTTTTCATTTCTACAATCCATGCACCTTTACTTAATGCCATCCATTGCACTCCCCACAATGTAACAGCACTTATTCCACTTCTCTGCTTTCTGTTTCCATTCCTCCTTTTTTCTTTAGTAGGGCTGCCCTCTTCATTTAAAATGGTTTATTATTCTAAGATTTGTGTGCCCCTTATTGTTCTGTTTATAGATCTGCCTACTGTTTGACAGAATATTGAGAGATGGCAGTGAGTTCATTTACAGACATGATGAGGGGCCATAGTCTCAACAAGTTCCACCAATCTTTATCTGATCAATGAGCCTGGTCTTTTCGTCATTCTGAATTTTGGTCCACATTTTTCCTCCCACTCCATTGAGGATCTTCTAATGTGTCAACTCTCAAAGAAGTCCGCAGTGTTTTCCAGGCACTACCCAGTTCTTCTGGTCTCAGAGTAGTAGAGATGGATGTCTAGATGATCCACAAGTCCAATGGACAAATTGTTTCTATGAGTCTTGGATTTTCTTCACTCATTTCTTCTGGGTGGAGAGAGACTAATAGTTGCACCTTAGACCGTCTATCTTCTTTTGATACATCTTGTTTCATTTGATAGTTTGTCCATAGAGTATTTCAATGTTGCAACTCAAGGCTTGAATTTGTTCTTCAATTCTTTCAGCTTGAAAGATTCCAAGTGTGTTTTTCTCTTTTTTGTTTTTTAATCATTTTATCGGGAACTCTTACAGATATCATAACAACTCATAATTCAATTAGATCAAGCATAACTATACAGATGCTACCACCATCATTTTCAAAATACTTCCTTTCTTCTTGAACTCTTTGATATCAACTCCCTTTACTCCCTCCCTCCCCCACTCTGCCCCGAGAAATCCTTATTATTATATCATATATTATTATTATTATTTTGCCATATCTCACACCATCCACTGTATCCATACACCTACAATTTTGTTATTCATACCCTCAAGTGGGGTTATACAGTCATTTTTGCTATCAGTTCATCCTCCACCCTCCCCATCTTCCTGTACCCTGACTCCCTTTACTATTTCTGAAGGGTTTATCTATCTTGAATTTCATGTATCAAATAACCTTAATTATACAAATGAACGTACACAGGTCTCACAAGATTAATGAGGTGAAACTAAGCCCATAATGATAAGCGGAGGAAATATTAAAGAACTAGAGAATATTTATTTGTTTTATTAGTGCCATACTGCACCCTAGGTATGGCATCCCTTCCGTGTGGTCCTTCTGTCAGGGACTGAATTATCTTATAGGTGGGTTTGGGGTCTCCACTTTGACTACACTCCTTCACATCACTCTGATTGCTTGGTTTTGAATTTTAAACACTTTAGACTTAGGTGGTTTATAAGGCCCAAGTATTGTATTCACATCCAAAGGCAATTATACATTATCATTACTAATAAAATTTCACTTAACCCATTGACCAATGCTTTCCTGTCCTCATAAATGCTTAAGTTTTTTTTTTCCAAAGCTGCTAGTCACTATGTCCTTAAGACTTGTTTCTGGCTTCTTACCAAAAGAAGAGTGACAATTTCTTCTTATGTATCTCTCAAAAATTAAGAACATTTACCTTATAGTTGCTCAATGAAAAGTCATACATGGTCTACAGATATGAGAATTGAGCCAGTTTTGGCTCTGGCACAGGAAGAGAGAAAAAAGTAAGGTGAAGTAGGGAGGGAGGGGGGAGGGGAAGGAAGAATCCTATAAAAAATAGGAAAGGGAGGGAACCTGCACACATATGTGCATACATATACACTATTGGTCAGATCTCTGCTAGTACTTTAAGCGTCTTACCTCATTAAATTTCCAGAGCTCAAACAAAGGAAATATTTATTATTAATAATTAATATTTAATTATTAGTTAATTTATACATAAAAGAATCAAGCCTCAGAAAGTAAAATACAGCAAAAGTAAGATTTGCCCCTAGGCCTGATCTTGGTTATTTGACCTTAGATTGCAATAGTGTTCTTATTTCTTCTCCCTGCCTCCAGCTTTCGTTCCCAAGACAACACACACACACACACACACACACACACACACACACCTATTCCCTTTTTCTCTTTTAGTACTCTCACTCTGAAACAAAACAAAAAAATAAAGCCAACTCTTCCATTTAAGACTCCCTATTCAAAGGAAGAAAATGACCAATAAAAATTGCTTCTTTCCTATGATTTCCCTGAAGATTCTGCAGGCCCTCAATCTTCCCCCCTGAGACAGCTCCTGTACAGTTATCGCAAGATAGGACATATGGACTTCTAATGTTCCTTTTTACCTCTTAAGACAGCAGTGGCTAAGTGCTCTTTCAACGAAGGCCAAGGAGAGAGATAAACTCAAAGGTTGGTATGGCTGGCCATTGACATTCTCTTACCGGTACAACTCCTCCACTTCCTCTTTCCTGAATTGTGGCCTTCCCTTCTGACTCTTTCTACCATATGTGCAGCAAATTAGAGTGTGAAAG
Source organism: Nesogale talazaci (assembly GCA_004026705.1). Taxonomy (NCBI): domain Eukaryota; kingdom Metazoa; phylum Chordata; class Mammalia; order Afrosoricida; family Tenrecidae; genus Nesogale; species Nesogale talazaci. The sequence continues at coordinate 35,097 of PVJH01005684.1, read as the reverse complement.
AGTGGGTGGAGGGCAGCAAGTGGGAAAAGAAAGTGACACGGACCATTAGAGAAGCAATAATATAATAACATGAAAATTGCCTGGGAAGAGCCTTCAGAGTCTTTAGACACATTTAGATTTTCTGTGAATTGAAAGGAGGTTCACTGGGGCCCTGTCAGTTTTGCACTGGAGCCTGGACAGACTGCACTGACCATCATTGGAGGTTCTATAGGAAATGGTGTCACACAAAGAACTCATCTTTTCCAGGAATGTCATCTCCCTTAGGATTGGGTCCCTTGAGTCACCTGGCCCCTCTGTAATTATTTTTTGGTCTGAGTATTAAGTACATGAGTAGACATGCATAGGATCTTGCTTTAGTTGATCAAGCAGAAAGTCTGAAAAAGGACCTTTAAAACCAAAGCAGCATCTTCATTGGTGAGCTTATTTCTATGACAGTCTTTCCCAGAACTGAAGCAGAGGACCCAAGAGTGTTTAGGGCAGAGAGAGCTCAGATAAAATGGCCAGATTTTCGGTTCCTCTTAACTCAAGACTTCCAAATTAATGGAGCTCAAAATATGCGATACACCGTCTCAAAAATGGAAATGGAGGTTTAGCACAACTCTAAATTTTCTGCACTACCCTGTCCCTATTGGATACTTTTATGGTGAGCCATGACCACATGTGCCATAGTTTACCTAATAAATAAATGCACTGTTTATTCTAGCAGTGACTCCAAAACTCATTCCAGAGCTAAACAGAAGTGTCACTCGAGTTCTCCATCAGTTGGGGCTGTTTGTGCTTCTGATCACTATTAAGTAGATAAGTACGCCAAAGCTGCTGGTGATGGTGACCCCACGCTGTACCCTTGTTAGTGGTTCCTTGTTTTTAAGGACCTTTGAGCTTTGCGGGGAATGGATCCTATTTAAGCAAAAATCTAAACCCTCTTTCAAGGATAATTATTTTGTCCAGCTTTCATTTTGCAAAGACTTTCTCAGAATTGACATCTCCCTGAGAGTACCAAAGTCTTCAGCTCAATGTCAAGTGCAGTGAAGTCTTCTATTTTCCTTAAAGCAAAAAAAAGTTCAAATACGTTTTCCCATCCTGACAGAAGTGACAAATGGGACTTTAACTCAAATGGTGTACAGATGGGCTGTCTGAACCACATAAAACTCCATGCAAATAAGGAACCACCTACATTTTTTTTAAATCAGAATTGCTCTTAGGGTTCTTTCTTTTGTTTTGTTTTTGTAACTTGGAAAACAAAGCAATTACCAGCTCCCCTTTCCTCCCTGTCTTTTTTATTTATGATCAGAGTGATGTGGTCTGCATGACAAGAAGGGACAAAGGGAAGAGTCAGTGTCAGGAAAACGAGATGCTGCTTGACCGGGTTATGGTTGCTACATCTACAGAAGGGTCAGCAAATGCCTCAGACCTGGAACTGGAAGGAAAATGGATAAGCCAGAGTCAAGAGTCAGCAGACTTTTTCTATAACGGGCTAGATAATAAATATATTTGGCTTTGTAGGCCTTGCAATTATGTTAGGCTGTATCGTCCAGAGAAGCAAAGCCAATTACATTCATCTATATGGACAGGAAAGAACTTTATAGCAAGAAATCATTTTATTTCAAGAAGGCATCTTCATGCAGTCCAATTCAAGTTACCATGCGTAATGCTTCAGACTCACGTAGCTGTAGGCCCACAATGCTGAAAGGTGAAACATGATATAGGAAAATTACAGGGTGGTGAGTGAAGAATCTGTGGGTCCAAGGTAGGTGGAAACATGGTGGACATCAGTAACTCTCAGAGTCAGGCAGCCCACATGAGGAGGTAGACAGAATCCCAGTAAGCAGAAAGGTGAAGAGACAGGGGGGAGCGGAGGGGTCCCAGTTTTTCCCTTATAAGAAGGCCATGCCCCCAACAAGGCATCGTGGAACTGTGAAGTTCAAGTTGATATAAAATTATCCAACTAGGGCTGAGCCCTGGTGGTGTAGTGGTTGTGCTCGGGACTGCGGCCCACTGGGATGGAGGTTCAATTCTAGCTCCACAGGAGCAAAGGCTGGGCCTCCTACTCCCACCACCAGAGGGCAGTGATGCAAAAAAAAATTGTCCAACTGCTACAGTAGTCCCCATTGCAACTGCTCAACTGCCTTTGTAGCATGAAAACAACTAGGCTGCTGTAGTTGTCAGGTGCTGTTGAGTCGGTCTGGACTCATAATGACCCCCTGCCTAACAGTCGTAAGCATCACCCCGCCCTGCACCATCCTCACAATGATGGAGCCCATTATTGTAGCCGCTATGTGAATCTGTCTCATTGAGCGTCTTCCTCTTTGTCACTGCCCTTCTGCTTTAATTATGAAGTCCTGGTGGTACAGTGTTTATGAAGTGAGCTGCGATCCCTGGAGTCAGAAACTCGAAACCACCCGTAGTACAAAGGGGGAAAAGACTGGACTTTCTACTCCCATAGCTACAGTTACAGCCTCAGAAACCCGCAGGGGCTCACTATGAGTCAGCCTTGACCCTTTACCATGCATAATGTCCTTCTCCAGGAACTGGTCTCTCTCTCCTGACACCATATCCAAAGGATGAAGACTAGATTTGGTCCCCAGACTACATTTGCAGACCCGGGAAATAGGAGCTTTCCCCCTAGTGCCTTGTGACCCTTTGGGAGTGGGAAATGCTACAGAAATAGTGTCCTGAGGAAAACAATATAAAAAGAGTATTCCACTCCCCACCCTACAAACTCAGGACCCTCCTGTCTACTGCCTCTCAAACTTTCCCAAAATCCAAAAAAACACTGCCAATCGAGTCAATTTTGACTCACACAGACCCTACAGGGTAAATTTTGTGTTAGGCCAGATAGACTAGAGAAATAAATTCATAGACATTCATGTGTATAAGAGTTTTATATACAAGAACAATTGAACATCGAGAAAACAGCTCAGCCCCGTCCAGATCAAGTCCTTTGTTAGCCCATATGTCTGATACCAATCTATAAAGTCCTCTTCTGACTCACAAAACATATGCAATGACACCAAATGCAGGACAATTGCATATGATGAGATGGCCAGTGGTGCTGTAAGCATCTCCATGCTGACAGGGGTCTCTGTGTGCTTCTCCAGCTTCAGAGATCTGTTTACATTGGGGTAGGTCCATGTGGCTTCTCCAGCTCCCAGGGCATACTGACAAGTGTCTTGTCAGGAAAGTATCTTCAAGGGAGTGAGCAGAGAGTGTGTGTGTTTCCTCTATCCAGGGAGGAAAATTCCAGAGATCCCAGAATTCTCAGGAGAAGGCCATGCCCACACAGAGGCCTCATTGGCTATATCCTGATTGATGGCTAGACTCTACCCCTACACTCTTAATCCAGACACCAGCTTATGTAGCTACCTCAGACTGGAACCACCCCCATCAGGTTTCCAGTGCTATCAATCTTTAAGGAAGCAGACTGTCACATTTTTCCCATGAAGCTAACTGAACCAGCAAGCTTTGGGTTGATGAGGATGCTTTAACCCTTGAACCACCAAGGATTCTTAAAACTTTCAAACACACCTCCATCTATATGGAGAGAGTTTCTCTCTTCATCTTCATCTTCAATTAACTTTCTAAGGCTATTATAGAAAGCTATTGATAACTGATAACTCACTGCCATCAACTCAAAGCAACTCCAGAGGACAGGAGAGAATGGCCCCTGGGAGTGTTCAAGACTTTAAGGAAAAAACCTTAAAGAGAAAAACCCTTTAAGAAGAAAAACCCACCCTTCTCCTATGGAGCAATTAATGGTTTCAAACTACTGACATTGCAGCTAACCAGTCCAACGCATAACTGCTATCCTTCCAGGGCTCCTGGGTTAGTCTGGGTAGACTAGAGAAACAAAGTCAGGGAGACTCATATGTGTATGAGAGAGATTTATATAAAAGAGCAATGGCATATTGAGAACACATCCCAGCCCTGTCCAGATCAAGTTCATAAGTCCAATATTACTACCTATGTTGACCCTAGTCCATAAATTCTTCTTTACACTCATGTAGCCATGCAATGATGCCAAACCCAGGAAGATCACAAGCCAGTGGGTGGAAAGTCTTGTGGATCCAGTGGTGGTGGAAGCATCTCAGCTCTGGTAGGGGTCTCCACTTGGTTCCTTCAGCTCCAAGACTCTAGCATAGCTCCACGTGTCTTATAGACAGGAATGTCGTGCAGGGAGGGTATATGTGTCCCACCTCCAGTGTGCTGTTTTTCTCCTTAGCACCTTCAAAGGAGATCATCAAGCTGCAACTTCACTGACAGGCTAAACCCCACCATTTCTCCATTAAGTCTCAAATGGACAACAGATTGTGTAGCTACCATGGGTCCTTACAGAAAGTTATTAGGGAAATTAATTTAGACTACAATGTGAATGAATAACCATAGCTTTCTGCCTTTTTCCCCTCGGAGGCTTAAGAATTTTAAAAACAAATTTACAGGGAAGTGAACTCGGTATGATTCTTCTATCCGTAATGTTCGTAGCTGGCACCAAATGAGTGGATGGATCCTTGCAAACAGGATGATCAACACTCTCATACAGAGGACGTGTCACCTTCACTGGGTAGAAGTGAATCACTTCATAGTTAGGAAGAGAGAGTCTCATGAGCGGCAGGAAAGATGAGAGTGAAGGTCGCAGCCTCGAGCACGTGAGACAACAGGGCAGAGCAGAGAAGCAGCGCTGCGACCGCGAGGCACAGCAGAGGCTTCCCAGGCCGCGTTGGAGTTCTTGCTGCTGTCAGGAGCCCGAGTTGACTCCGAGCCAGAGCGACCCCGTGCGCGACGGAAGGAAACGCTCCGTGGTCCTGCGCCGCCCTCACAGCCATTCCTGTGCCTGAGCGCACTGACGCACCCACTGGGTCGAGGCATCTGAGCGAGGGCCTTCCTCCTTGTCACCCTCCCTCCGCGTCACCAAACATGAGGGCTTTCTCCAGCGCCTGGTCTCGCTGACAGTACGTCAAAAGTTCCTAAGAGGAAGTCTTGCCATCCTTGCCTCCAAGGAGCCTTCTGGCCTTACTGCTTCCAACACGGATGTGTCCTGTATAAGTCCACGGTCCCTTCAGTATTTTTCTCTACCAGCACGATTCAAATGCATCAATTCTTCCATGCCCTTCCTTCTTCAATGTCCAACTTTCACGTGCAGGTGAGGCCACTAAAAATACTATGGCTTAGGTCAGGAGTGCCCCAGTCTTCAGAGAAACAGACTTGTTCCCCAATACTCCAAAGAGGGCTTGCTCAGCAGATTTACCTAACGCAATGTCTTTTTATCTCTGTCTGCTGCTTCCAGGAGCATGGGTTGTAGATCCTTCTAATTGGGTCCCCCTTTCTATTCCACCTTCCCTCCCCCTTCCCACAATCGCTACTCTCAGCACTGGTCCTAAAGGGATCATCTGTCCTGGATTCCCCATGTTTCCAGATCCTATCTGTACCAGTGTACATCCTCTGATCTAACTGGATTTGTCTGGTAGAATTGGGATCATGATAGTGGAAGGGAGGACACATTTAAGAACTAGAAGAAAATTGCATAGTTCATAGTTGCTACACTATACCCTGACCAGTTGGTCTTCAGCCCACGACCCCTCTGTAAGGGAATGTAAGGGAATGTCATTTCACCTACAGATGGACTTTGGGTCCTCAATCTGTACTCCCCCTGATTTATAATGATATAATTTGGGGTACTTTGATACCTGATCCCTTCGACACCTCATGGTCACATAAGCTAGTGTGCTTCCTCCACGTGGCTTTTGTTGCTTCTGAGCTTGTTTGCCTTCAAGCCTTTACCACCCCAGATGCTAAATCTTTTGATAGCCAGGCACCATCATCTTTCTTCGCTACATTTGTTTATGCACACCTTTGTCTTCACTGATCATATCAGGAAGGTGGACACAAAATGATATGACTTTTGTTCTTTGATGCCTGATAACTGATTCCATTGGCACCTCGTGGTCACACAGGCTGGTGTGCTTCTTCCATGTGAGCTTTGTTGCTTCTGTGCTAGATGGCCACTTGTTTACTTTCAAGCCTTTAAGAGTCCATGTTGGATGACCTTAAGGAAAAAAAATTACTTGTAAGGAAAAAACAACCTTAAAAAGTCTTTTACTTCGGGCTGAGCTCCGGTGGCATAAGTGGTTGAGTGCAGGACTGCAGCCCGTGGGCTTGGCGGTCCAAATCCAGTGGCGGCTCTCAGGAGGCACTGGGTAGCACCCACGACCACCAGGGGCAGTGATGCAAAAAAAAAAAAAAAAAAGTCTTTTACTTTGTGTGATATTATTCTATAGTTTGAACATTCTGTGGGATCCTCTTTCTTTGGGATGGGCATAAATATGGGTCTCTTCCAGTCAGTTGGCCAGAAAACTGCCTTCCAAATTTCCTAGCATCAACAAATGAGTGCTTCCAGGGATTCTTCGGCATTCTAGAACATTTCGGTGGATGTTCCATAAATCCCTGCCCATAGAACCAGTAAAGTTCAGTGCTTTCAGCAAAGAGGTTGGCTTGCGGAGTGAGGCACCCTTTCAGCATTTCATAGCACTGAGGGAGCTTAGCAGCACCTGCCTGAGCCTGGCAGAGGCCAGAGAACTACACATATGAGAAGCTGAGAACCAGAGAGCGATGTGTCTGCCAGCATGACTGGGAAGAGAGGTTGTGGACAAAAGAAGGTATCAACATTTTGTGACCCACTAGCTTCCCTAATAAACCCCATTATCAAGAGTCTATAGTTCTGTGCAGCCACTGCAACAGATGATAGAACCCAGCAGAGAAGGAGTGAGGATTCGGGCAGAATACAGTAAAGACATTTGGAGGGTAGAGACATGTCTGATCTCTGCTAATGGGAATCGTTCTTGGGCAGATATGGACTGGGATTCTCCTCCCTTCTGTAGCTAGAGAAAATCAGACATGGCTTCCACATGCTTTTTCACAGAGTCCTGCTGGTGTCATTCAAACTTTCAAGCCACCAGTTATGAAGCAACCATTGGTCTCTCTGCTTGGAGGAAATAAATATGAAGAAAATAAAAGATTCAAGGCAATAGTTAGTCCGTCAGACTAAAAACCACAGGTATGTCCATTTCCAGGAGACCAGAAGAACTGGGTAATACCCAGCTACCACTGTTTACCTCTCTGATAAGGCTCCCATAGGTCTTGCTAGAGTGGGAGCAAAGCATACAACAAAACTCAGAATTAGAAACTTTTTAAAACTAAGACTTACTGGTCTGCTGGTCACTCTTCAGACATGGAACTGGATTCACTCCAGGTGTCAACCTTCAGAGAAGAGACAGGCACATAAAACGTACAACACCAGGGAGGCGGGGTCTCCTCTTTACAATCAACCATATGAGCCCCCAAGAGTAGCATTTACACAAAATGAAAGTTCAAAAGGCAGGAAGTGAAGGAGAAGAGGGGGGGTTGAAGCAGGGAACTTAGGGAGGAAGACAGGAGAGAGCTGCTCCAGGATGGAATGGCAGTCAATGTCACAAAGCAAACTGTGCACAAGTTGTTGCATGGAAAACTGATCTCCACCAGCTCTGCCGTCAAAGAAATAAAAGGGATAAGCGAGGCCTATACCCCATGAGAGATGATATTTGAAAGAGGAGCGGCAATAGATGTGTAGATATTTTTAGTCAGGGAGCCTTCTCCTGAAAACACGCCATGTTAATGGTGGCCATTCCCTCCTTGTAAAACCAGACAGCGTGTGGTAGAGACAACATGATTTGTTGTGGGGTTGGCTTTTGTTACTAATCGAAGGCCTTGTCCTGCCAATGTGGGAGACATTCCAAAAATCAGGAGCGCCAGAACAACCTGTGCCGTGTACACGTCTCGTTCGTTTTCTACTTTTGTTAAAAAGATGTGTTACGTTCCGGTAACAGAACTGTGTGGCGTGGCATCCTCGGCGTGAAAACTTGCCGCAGCACTGGGATGTACAGCCTGGGATGGGCCACAGATGACATTCGAGAGATCTTGCCTCAGTGACCCTTGACCCATCTGAGGGTCTTCCCCAGAAGCCCTGACCTCCTTCTCTTACCTCTGCGACAGAGAGAATGCATTCCGGGTAGGTCAATTGTTCTTTGTAGAGTTCAACTTAGGCCATCAGGCAGCCAGGCAAGTTCCCTTGCAACAACAGTTTCCGGGCTGAGCCCCAGTGGCGTAAGTGGTTGAGTGTGGAACTGCAGCCCACGGGCTTGGTGTTCAAATCCAGTGGCGGCTGGATAGCGCCCACAACCACCAGAGGCAGTGATGCCCACAAAATATATATATATATATATATATATATATATATATATATATATATATATATACATATATATATATATCGTTTCCACGGCTTTAAATGTGCAGCTAAAGCCAGTACCATGGCCACTAAGTCATAGAAGCAGCATCGAAGCGGGACTCGGGGCATAAACTCCCAGCCCCCCTTGCCTCTGTGTTCTGGCTAGTTCCACCTAGATTGACTTTGAAACAAACCAGCTGCATCTACTAAAAATGTTTTGCCTTCAGCATTAAATGCGTTTCATCCGAAGAGGTGTTCTGAAGCCCCAGGTTCCGTGCCGTTATGCAGCAGTGACCGCAGAAGCCCCCAGAGAGATGGGCTTCTAAGGTCCTATTTCCTGGTAACAGCAATGAAAGGCTCAAAGTTTGGGCTAATAAAATCCTTCCTGAAATCTCCCTCTCTGACCTTACCTGAAGCACAACGGAGCGGTTTTAAAGCCTTTTCACAGAACCATTTAGTTTAGCTAAAGGGATGGAGGTGGAGAGCGAGGGACTTTTCCATTTCATACCACGGGTCAGCAGTAAGGAAGGCTCGGCCGCGACGGGAATTTGATTACGGGCTTCGCAGGCGAAGCACTAAAATTGGGGAGCAGACTGGGGTCAAGACTGCACTCCTTGATAAAGTATGATAATCACTGCCAGGGGCAAGAGATCTTTTTCTCATTAAACTCTCTTTTACCTCCTGGGAGAGGGTCTGCCCAGCCAACAGGCCCAGGACCGAAGGAGTTGCCAAGAGTTGTGTTAGAAGCAGTCAGGGGGCAAGTCAGCAGGCATTGGGAGCGTGACTCTCCCATTGGAGGAGATTGTGGTACACAGCTCCCATGGGAAAGGTCTGAGGGAGGCTGGGCGAGTCCCTTGGGAGGCAAAAGCCCAAAGGCCCCGTTCATCTCCATGTTCAAGTCCCGGGACAGTGCACAGAGAAGCATCTGAACATGCTCCTGAGGGCAGCGCCTGCGGGGACTGAAGAGAGAGAGCCAAATGCAAGTGAGGTTGCTGAACCGGGAAAACCCCCAGGGGGCTGTGCCACTGCCACAGCACTGGCCCACTCGCGTCCTGGCCCAGCGTGTGTGCAGACATGATTTGCCTTTGACCTCAGCCCTGGTCCCTGGAGCCTCAGAGTCAGCAGTTCGAAAGCACTAGCCTCCTGGCAGGAGAAGCATGAGGCTATGTGCTCTCATAAAAGGCAGCAGTGTCTGCCTTCTTGCACTTACCACAAGCTGTGCTCTTGCACTGACTGTACAGAAAAAGGAGGCAACTTAAGTGCCCTGTAGACACCTCAACCCAAGCCCTGTGCCTGGTTCGAATGGGGGCAACATGGCAAAAAAAAAAAAAAAAAAGCAGCAGTGTCAGAAACTTCCAGAGGCATTCCACCTTGCCCTCTGAGGTCTCTGCATCAGAATCAACTCACGGCCAGTGAGTTGGGAGTTGTGGCTCTCGCCCTCTCAGTAGTTCCTTTGCCCTCTCCATACTCCACGTCCTCAGTGGCTTCAGGAAGGTCGCTTATAAACCTGCCTTCCGAAGCAGAACTGCACGCCTGGGCGACTCTCTGCTTCTCTGTCTAAAGCTATTTGCCCTGAGTTGTATTTCCCCCAGGACTTGGTTCTCTGTCAGCCGGTTTCTCTAACTAACCTGTGAGGAAACCCTGAGAGGTGCAGCAGTTAATGCACTCAGTTGCTCTCTGAAAAGTTGAAGATTTTCATTCAGCCAGAAATAGCTTGTGAAAAAGTCCTGGTGATTTCCTTCCAAAAATGTAGCACTTAAAAACCCTGGGGATCACCCTATAACCCCCTCCCAGGGGGACGAACCACAGAAAAGTGGACGAGGGATGTTGGGCAACAATGTAAGATATGAACATAATAGTCTAAAACTTATCAAGGGCTCATGGGGTGGGGGGGCGGAAGAGGGGGAAGAAATGGAGAGCTGATATCAGGGGTTCAAGTGGGAAGAAGAAGGCTGAGCCCCAATGGCGTAAGTGGTTGATTGCAGGACTGTGGCCCACGGGCTTGGCAGTTCAAATCCAGCTGCAGCTCTCAGGAGCAGCACTGGGTAGCTCCCGCAACCACCAGAGGCAGTGATTCCCAAAACAAAAAAAAAAAAATCAAGTAGGAAGAAGAATGCTTTGAAAATGATGATGGCAGCATATGTGCAAATGTGCTTGACACATTGGATGAATGTACGGATTGTGATAAGAGCCCCCAGTAAAGGTATTTAATGCTTGACCAGTGATGTGAATAGTCCTGCTCGCAGAGTGTATCAGAATGTGGATTCATGAAGACCACAGCCAGGCTAAAATTTAACACCTTACATTTTTTTAAAAATCATTTTATTGGGAGCTCATGCAACTCTTACAACAATCCATTCTCAAAACATTTTCTTTCTACTTGAACCCTTGGTACCAGCTCCTCAATTTTCCCCTCCCTCACAAACCCTTGATAATTTATAAATTGTTATTCTTTTTTCATGTCTTACATTGTCCAATGTTTCCTTTCATCCACTTTTCTGTTGTCCATCCCCCCAGGAGGGAGTTATGTGTAGATGATTGTAATCAGTTTCCCTTTTCTCCCCCACCTTCCCCTTACCCTCCTGGTATCACTACTCTCATGTTTGGTCCTGAGGGGTTTATTGGTCCTGGGTTCCCTGAGCTTCCCTGGTACAGCGCTTATCTGTACTGGTGTACAGACTCTGGGCCAGCAGGATTTGTAAGGTAGCATTGGGATCGTGATAGTGAAGGGGGTGGAAGAGGAAGCATTAAAGAACTAGAAAAATATATGTTTCATCGGTGTTATACCACTCTCTGACGGGCTGTCTCCTCCTCACAACCCTTCTGTAAGGGGATGTCCAGTTGCCTACAGATGGGCTTTGGGTCCCCACTCCGCACTCCCCCTCGTTCATAATGATATGATTTTTTTGTTCTTTGATGCCTGATACCTGATCCTGCAATCACACAGACTGACACCTCCTCCGCACGGGCTCCGCTGCTTCTCAGCTACATGGTCGCCTGCCCCTCCCCAAGACTTCAAGACCCCAGACGCTATATCTTCTGATAGCCGGGCACCATCAGCTTTCCTCACCACACCTGCCTGTGTACCCACTGCGTCCTGGCGATCGTGCTGAGAAGGTGAATATCATGGGACTCCAATTTAATAGAACAAAGTAACACCTTATCATTCGTTCTGCTTTTTCACCCATGTTAAATTTGTTGTGGACTTTTTTTTTCTTCCTATTTTATGCTCTCTTTTCGAGCAAGGGCTTTCTCTGTTTTATTTTGTTATTGCTGTTGTTTTTCTCACATGAAATACAGGATAGATAAATCTGTAGAAACAATAGCTGGATTAATAATTTGTTCGATTATGGCAGGGGTGTTTGTGGGGGATAGGGAGCGAAGACAGTACAGAAATGGAGAAAATACAGTATTCTGAAATAGGTGATGGCAATGATTGCACAACTCGTTAATACGCTGAAACCACTGAATTGTACGATGTGTGATTAATATGTAAGTAAAATTGTTTAAATTGTTTCAAACCCTGTGGAGCGTGGTGGCACAGACGAGTTTTGCTGTGACGCAGAATCAACTCGAGGGCAACTGGCAAATGGGTTAACTAACACACCTATATTTTGTCAAGGCTGAGACTTACATATTAACCGGGTCTCCCAGAAACAACCTCTGAACTAAAAACTGTGGTTTAAGTGTCCAGAATTGTACCTCCTCAGATTATGAGAGAATCGATTGATGGATATGCTTTATCAGCAAACCCCAAGAGTGAGACTTGTTTTCTTTTTTCCTTCTTTTTTTGGGAGTAAAGTCTGAGTTTGCCTTACAAGGGTGCCGCCTAGTGTCTATCTAGGGAATTGCACCAAAAAATCTTCAACGCATGAAGAGCAAATAATTTGTAAAAGTAGAATTAACCACAATAAAATTATATATATATAATACCTATCAAAAAAAGTAGAGTGACTATAAACTGGTATTTGCATAGCACTTGCATTGTTTTAGGTATTATAAGTAATAGAAGAGGATATGGTGTTTACAAGAAGATGTACATAAGTTATATGCAAATACTATGCCGTTTTACATAAGAGACTTGAAAATCTAGGAATTTGGGTACCCAAAGAGGTCCGGGAACAATCGCCCTTAGATGTCCTGGAACAACGGTAGATTATTTGTACTGTGCACAGAAGAACTTAGACTTTTGAGATGCTAAGGTATATCGGGAGTTTTCAAAAAACCTGTGGAAAGATGGAATTAAAAGGTAATGGAATTCCCCATGAACTTTTTGAAACCCCTTTTTATATGTTGACATAGTTTTGTAAGTTATATTTCCATGAACTTAAAGGAGTATTTCAAATATGTATTCCCTATTAACTTCTTGCTGACACATAAAGATCACACTTTAAAAATCAGAAAAAATTCTAGAGTACATGCTTAATTCCAACTATTATAATATCGCTTTGCTTTAACTACCAGAGACTGTCTTAGATACAAAGAGATGTCTTAATCCCCTAGGGAATGATTTATGGGTTTTCTTGGGGATAAAAGTATTCCATGTACAACTCATATGAGTAATAGTAATGACAATGAGAGCTATTGCATACTTAGTAAGTGCTTGAAATTGTGCACACTATATTCATTATTCCCATGCATACAAGGAGATACCCCCAAAAAACGGATCAGATGTGAGCGGGATAGTGCATTTGAAGGTCATTTCACCAGGTTAGACTGTTAATGTTCTGAAAATAAAAGGCCTGCTTTGTGGCCGATGGGGGACTGGTTTTGCTACCACGAAAAATACACCTACTCATGCAGTCATCTCAGTGTGCCAGTTTTTGACAAAAAAAAAAAAGATGGCATGTTTCCCTTGCCCCAAACACTTTATTCACCTGACCCTGTTCTGTGTGACTTCTTTTTGTTTCTTTGAATGAAGACAGACATGAAAGGGCAGTGATTTGAAAAGGTGAAGACTTAGAAGTTGACTTAGAAGAGGTGAAGAAAAACAAGGGAGCTGCTGCCGTCATCCAAATAGATGAGTTTGAAAAATGTTTCCATGAATGGAATCGCTGGAGTGTTGTAAGAGCTGTAAGAGTCCCCAAAGAATACTGCATGGTTTAAAATCAGGAACAGTGTGCATCCCACTCAATGGGATCAAACAACAGAATTGTATGTGAATGGTATAGAGAATCATGTAAGATATGGAAAAAAAAATCTATAAATGCCCTTTGCCTCCTGTTTCTTTCCTCTATCTCCTTTTACTTCCCTCTTGTCCCACTGTCATGCTCCGCCTTCATTTGGGTTTCATTTCTCTCCCTTACCCTGTCCTTGATCAATCTCTACCAGGCCTCTCACATCCTCCTTTCCACTGATTTTGGGTCCCTTGTTGTTTCCCTGTCCCTGGATTGATCAGCATCACCTCCGTTCCCCTACCTTCCCCTCTCTCGTATCCCCCCAGAACCATCAGTTCCCTTGTTTTCTTCTCCAGACTGATCATATATTTTATATGATTATAGGGAAATAGATCTATGTGCATATATTTATAGGTTCAGTACTAAGGCAGCAGATGGACTCTCAAGTACTTCCTCAATGCAAGAATACTTTGTTCTATTAAATTAGATTCCATGATGCTCACCTCCCTGACATGATCACTGAAGACAAATGTGTACATAAGCAAAAGTGGTGAAGAAAGATGATGGTGCCCAGCTATCAAAAGATATAGCGTCTGGGGTCTTATTGGCTTGAAGGTAAACAAGGGACCATCTAACTCAGAAGCAACAAAGCCCACATGGAAGAAACACAGCAGCTTGTGTGACCATAAGATATCAAAGGGATCAGGTATCAGACATCAAAAAACTAAAAATTAAATTTTTTAAAATGAAGATGAGTGTAGATTGGGAACCCAAAGTCCATCTTTAAGTAATAGATTTCCCCTTACAGAGGGGTTGCAGGGAGGAGACAAACCAGTTAGGGTGCAGTGTAACAATGTTGAAGCATGCAACCTTCCTCTAGTTCTTCAGTGCTTCCTCCTCCCCACCATCATGATCCCAATTCCACCTTATAAAGCCAACTAAACCAAGGGTTTACATGAGTACAGATAGGAATTGGAAACAGGAAATCCAGGACAAATGATCACTTCAGGACCAGTGGTGAGAGAATGCAGGGAAGAAAGAGGGAACCAATTATAAGGATCTACATATAACCTCTTCCCTGGGGTACAGCTAATGGGGAAGTGGGTGAGGGAAGACAGCAGACAGTGTAAGATATGACAAAGTAAAAATAATAATTTATAGTTTATCAAGGATTCATGAGGGAGGGGGAAAAGTGAGGAGCCAATACCAGGGACTTAAATAGAAAGCAAATGTTTTGAGAATGATAAGAGCAACAGATGTAAAAGTGCTTGACATACAATGGATGATGTATGGATTGTGATAAGAAATGTATGAGCTCCCAATAAAATTATTTCTAAAATATATATATACATATATATATGGAAAAAATGATTATCAGGAAAAAAAGGGTGGGACTGAGCCCTGGTGGCATAGTGGTTGTGCGCAGGACTGTGACCCACTGGGATGGAGTTTCAATTCCAGCAGCGGCTCCACTGGAGCAAAGGCTGGGCCTCCTACTCCCGCCACCAGAAGGCAGTGATGCCCAAAACACAAACAAAAAAAAAGGGTGGGTTCTTTGGAGGTAGGTGAGGGTGGGTGGGGATAAAACAGAGCTGAGTTCAAGAAGTTCAAGAAGAAAGAAGATGCTTGAAACTATGGTAGCAATTGTATAATACTGCTTGATGTGCTGGAACTACGGAATGTAGCTGTGAAAACTCCCGATAAAATTATCAATTAAATATTTTTAAAGAAAAAATAGAATTACAGGTTGAACAGATGCATATTAAATGTAATGGAGAATACTTAGAAGATGATAAGGTTGCTTTGGTTTTTTTAACTATAAATTCATAGCTTTGAAAAAATTTAACTCCAGGTTTTTTGGTACCCCCTTATATGTCTTATAACTTTAAAATTTCCTTAAAGGAAAAAGAAAGGGAAACTCCTGCTACATATCTTGGGTCCTATATGGGACAGACCTACATCTGACCCCAGATTCCAGTTAGCCAACCCAACTCTGAGCCACCAGAGTACTGCGCTAGGCAACTTATTGATATTTAGTGAGGACTGGATGTATTAGGGGGTACCCCCCCAAACTGAAATTTTTTTAAGCAATTAATTTAACTTAATTTTTAAAAACCAAACAGATATTTGGATACACACACACACAGACACACACACACACACCAGTTATTATGCTGGTGGTTGTCATGGTGCTAAGGGTCTTCATACAGACAAGGAGAGGATCCACTAGTCGGGTCAAGGGTCCATCCAAGAGACAGGCGGCCAGACTTGAGCTGGCTTCCTGGAATCTGGGAAGCCATGAATTTATAGTTAAAAAGGACAAAACGACCTTATCATCTCCTAAGGAGGAGGAATCTGACGACCAGCAAGTGCCAGGATTGAAGTACATCTTCTAGACCCTAGATCCCTGTGCAGTGGACAACCTGGAATCAAAAGACAGCGGTACCATCGAGGACCGAACAAGAGCCAGCGCATGGACTTCCCAGCCTGGAGCAAATACAACGCTTTTGTGCGGAAGTCTGGCCGGTGGACTAGGAGGCCTGCGAGTACTTAATAGGGGGAATTGGGCTTGCTGACCCACTAAGTGGAGCAGAGTGCTGTCCACCTGAGTTTTACTGGAATGTAGTGTCAGAAATGTAATGTAATTACATTACTGGAATGTAATTCAGAAAGATGGATTTTCTGACTCACAGAGTCTGAGGCTGCCAGCAGAACTGGTATGCCCCTCTGGGCATGTATTAGCACACAGGAAAGAAGTTTGTAACATGTCCTGATAAACATCTCAGCCCTGAGCATTGCACGCTGCCATTACAACGTATTCACTTCCTCACTAAGCCCTTTAATTGTGAATGTTGTCGGTGAGTTTTGTGTAACTATTGCAAGGGACATTAGAATCTAGCGATTAAGATGAGAATCCTAATTAAGACATTACAGGTTCAAAATTGCTTTAATCTGGGTAGACTAGAGAAGCAAATTCATAGACACACATATGAATATAAGGGAAAGGTTTATATACAAGAGGAATGGAACATTGAGAAAATATCCCAACCCAGTCTAGTCCAAGGTCATAAGTCTGATATTAGCTCCTATGTCTGATATCAGTCTATAAAGTCTCCTTCCAACTCAAAGTCACAGGCCAGTGGGTGCAGAGTCTTGTGTATCCAGCTGGGGTAGAAGCATCTCAGCTCTGGCAGGGGTCCCCCCCTGGCGCCTCATTTCCAGGGCTCAGAGTCCATCAGCAGTGTCCATTGGCGGTAGAAGCATCTCAGCACTCACAGGGTCTCTATGTGGCTTTTCCAGCCCCAGAGGTCTGGTTCCATCAGGGCAAACCCATGTGACTTCTCCTCTGGCTCCTTCATTCTGCAGGAATCAGGATCGATCAGCATGCTGTCGTCTCGTCTTGTCAGGAGTTCATCTCTCAGAGACTGAGAGTCAAGTTTCTCTTTTCCAATTGGGAAATACCATGAGACTTCCCAGAATTATCAGGAGAAAGCCATGCCCACACAGAGGCCTCATTGGCTACTCATTGAATATCTTCAGATTAACAGGCTAAACTCCATCACTACATCCCAATCATGAAATTGACATCACCAATACATGTCCGCCACAAAAATCATACAGAAAAGTTTAAGCTGGAGATGAAAAGTATATTTTGATTGATCCTCTTAATCTGTTTGTACACTGGCAGCTTTGACTTCCATGAACTAACAGCTCGAGTAACTTGAGTTTTCCATGGTTGACTAACAGTCCCCCCTTCCCTGAAGACTTTGTTCTGATTCTGCTTCTGTTACATCCCACCAGTGAGGAATAAGGAAAGGTAGGGAGGCGATCTTCTTCTTCAACCAAAGTCAAAGGTATGAAGAAGAGAATTTCCCTTAGATGACAAATGCAGTTCATCTGATAAGTAAGATGAGAAATCCTGATTGTCCTTCTGCATCACCGCCTACAGGGCAAGTACATCTGTCTCGCAGGCTTGGACAACTTGTAAAAAGGTATTGTCATATTCATCATCAACCAAGTTCAGGAGACTTAATTTGGAAGAATATATGAAGCATGCCTTTTCCCAAACTCTGTTCTAAGAGAGGCTGGCATGATGTAAATAACTCTATTCTCAAAGCTGTTCATAGACTTCAGCAACTCCACCAGGTTCTATAAATTGGTAATATATTCCTCTAGTGGACTGGGTAGCGTGGGATTTTCATCTTTTTAAAGAACTGTCAAGGGTACCAAATAAAATTATAACTGCTACAGAGTTGTACAAATTGTTGCCTATCCTGGTAAATCGTGGAAGTATAAATTAAAACCCCTCTGGCATTATAACCCAGAAATCCACCATTCAGAACATGGATGAAGGAATATCCAAACAGTAACATGAGAAGCCAAAGTAGAGACCACCTCCAGCTCACCACTTCAAAGAGCATCATGGCCATGGCCTGCTGGCCTAACAGCGTTCTAATCTAAGATAATGGGATGTAGCCAAAATGACCTCAAAAGATGGGCACATCCTAATCCTCAGGGCATGTCACTTTACATAGCAATGGGGAATTAAGGCTACAGACCGCATTATGGTTGCTGATCAACTGACTTTAAAATAAGGCGATTATCCTGGATTATCCAAGTGGGCTCTGTGTAATCACAAGGGTCCTTAAATCTTAAGACACTGGGTCTTCAGTTCAGCAGCTCAGCAAGCATACAGTCATGCTGGTTTTCAACCGGTCTTTCCAAAGACCCCCTTTGGGAACCACCTTGCTTCTTTGGAGGAGTTGGAAAAGAAAGAAACAGCAGGCCATTCTGTTCTTTTCCAATATCCCTCACAAATCTGATGAATCCTAGCTTTCTCTTGCAGAAGGTTGGGAATATGGATCAATCATTTGACCACCTTTTTTTACAGTCAGCACCTTGGCTTTGAACTGTTTTCATTATCTCCCAGTTTATTAGCTCCCTGTAGCTACTGTCATAAATTGCCATCAATTTGGTTTATTGCCTTACAGTTCTGGTGGCAGGGGTTAGAATTATGATATGGTGTTCACTGGGCAAAAATGGAGACATCGGCAGGACTGTGTTCCTTTGAGAATCCCTAGGAAAGAATCTGTGTTCTTGCTTTGTCCAGCCTCTCAAAGTTACTCGTGTTCATTGGCTCCATCTTCAAAGCCAGCAATGGCCTGTCAAGTCTTTCTCACGCAGCATTTCTTAGACACCGACTCTTCCACGTTGGGCCCATCTGGATAGTCTTTTTATTTTAAGGGTAGCTGATTGGCATGCTTAGTGCCATCTGCAACTTTAATTACTCTGTGCCACATAAAATAATAGTTTGGTTGGGAGAATGGGACAGGAAGGAACATCACTGGGGGGGAGCAGGGGCCACTATTCTTCCTACCATAATCAGTGTGGTCTGCCTCTCAAGTGGATCTCACCATTTACCCCATCTAAGAACCTACCGTCACCACATGTGACATGCTCTGTTTTTCAGACTCTGGTCACCTGTATGTTGTTACCATACTCAAGAATCTGTCATTGGTGTCTTTCAAGTGAGCAGGTTTCAGCAAAACCTCAAGATGATGAAAAGACTACAAAGAAGGACTAGGCTGTCCACTTCACCGAAAAACCTATAGATAGCATTGAAATACTGTCAGTTACTGAAACTCTAATAAAGGAGCAGAGCATTAGCAGAGATAGTGCCAAACCTGGAGCCCCTCAGGTCAGAAGGCATTCAACATATGACTGCGGAAGAACTTCCTTCTCGAATTAGAGTCCATGAAAATGACTTGGATGGAGTAAAGCCTTCCAAGGCTTGACTAATGGAGCATGAGTCAAAATTAGAAGAAACCGCTGCAAATATCAACTAACAATTGGAACTTGAAATGTGTGAAATATGAAGCTAGGAAAATTAGAAGTCATAAAAAATTTAAATGAAACGCACAAAGATTAATCTTCTAGATATTGGTAAACTGAGATGGACTGGCATTGGCCATTTTGAATCAGAAAATCACATGATTCATTATGCTAGGAATGAAATGAGAGGAATGGTGGTGCACTCATAACTAAAAAAAAAACATTTCGGGCTGAGCCCCGGTGGCATAGTGGTTGTGCACGGGACTGCGGCCCACTGGGACCGAGGTTCAATTCCAGCAGTGGGGCTGGGCCTCCTACTCCCACCACCGGAGAGCAGTGATGCCCCAAAACAAAACAAAACAAAAAAAACATTTCAAGATCTAGCTTGAAGTGTGGTGCTGTCTGGTGATAGGATTATATCTATCTGCCTTCAAGAAAATCCAATCAATATAACTATTATTCAAAATTACGTCGCAACCACACATGCTATTGATGAAGAAATTGTGTAATTCTACCAACATGATAAGTATGGTATTGATCAAATATGCGATAAAGATGCGTTGGTAATTGTAAAATGTGGGAACAAAGAGGAACAGTAGTTGGAAAATATAATCTTGGTGATAAAAACAAAGCTATAGACTGTATGATAGAAGTCTGCAATACCAACAAGTTCTTCATTGCAAATAACTTTTGTCAGCAACACAAAAAAAGACTATACATAGGCTTCTCCAGATGGAATACACGGAGCTCAAATTGATGATATCTGTGAGAAGCACAGATAAAGAAGCTCAATATCAGCAGCTAATGCCAAGGCAAGGACTGACTGTGGAGCAGATTATTATCAATTGCTCATATATAAATTCAGGTTAAAGGTGAAGAACATTAAAACAAGTCCATTATGACCTTGAAGACCTCCCACCAGAATTTCAAGAACATCTCCGGACATATTTGATGCATTCAACACTAAGGATAGAAGACTGTAGATAGAACTATGGGAGGACATCCAAACCGTCGTATATGGAGAAAGCAAAAAGTCATTAAAAAGACGGAAAAGATCAAAGTGGATGTCAGATGAGACTCTGAAACTTGCAGGAAGCATCAAAAGAAGATGAAAATAATACACAGTCAACTGTTCCAAAAGTAACCAGTCAGCATTCAACCATTTCAAGAGGTAGCATAAAAGAAAGGGAAAAAAAGATAACATAGGTGTAAGAATCAATGGTACTGAAGGAAGAAATTCAGGCTGCCTTGAAAGCATTAGCCTAAAACAAGTCTCCAGGAATTGATGGAATATCGATTGAAATGTTTCAACAAGCTGAAGCACTGGATGCGCTCACTCATCTATACCAAGAAATATGGGAAATAGCTGCTTGTCCAACTAACTGGGAAAGATCCGTATTGTATTCATTCCAACACAGGTGAACCAGCAGAATGCTCAATTGAGAAAACAATTTTATTGATATCAAATACAAGAAAAATTTTGCTGAAGATCATCCAACAATGGTTGCAGGAGTACATTGCCAGAGAGCTGCGAGAGGTCCAAGCTGAATTCATAAGAATACATGAGGCAGGACATTGGTATGCAGGCTGAGTGGGTATGGGAGTATATCCACAAATACATATTGGTTTGACAGAGGATTCTTGTACATGAGCATTTAACTTTGCTGCCATGAATGAATGTGGTAAGACATACATGGAGGAAATTATGAAAACTTCTTAGATAACCAGCTTAAGGGCCTGGGGCTCAGGATCATAGCCTTGAAGGACACCAAAAAAGTCCATTTGCATAGCATAATCCACAACGGTAATGTTCCACAACCTAGCTTGGTTAGTAACTCCTGGGGTCTTAAAAGTTTGTGAGGACACATCTAAGGTGCAACTATTGCTCTCCCTCGGTCCAGAGGAAAGGGTGAGATGAAGATTGAAGACACATGAAAACAATTAGCCCAGTAGACTAATGGGCCACAGGTATATCAGTCGCCATGACCCTGAGACTAGAAATATTAGATGATGTCCAGATACTATTCCTAATGAAAGGAAACATTTGAGAAGGTCCTAGAGAGAATGGGAGGAGTTATAGACCAAAACTCAAAAATAATTTTTAAAAAGATCAAGCTAACTAGTGGAAACCCAGAGACCACAGCCATCAGTCACTTTTCAGGTCTGGACGTAAATTCGCCCCCTCCCCTACCCCTGTGGCTCCCATGTCAGCCGAACAATGGGCAATCTTATTCAGACTTCCTGCTTTGCTTGCATGCATGTGTGAGCATGTGCGTGTTAAGTTGTAAACCTTTCTCCACAACTTTATCCATTTTAAAAGACGCCATTAGGTGATGGTTAGTATGTCACAATTGTGAGCCACCATCATCCCAATCTACCTCAGCCCTCACGCGCAGGCTCACAGATTCACCACTATAGTGAGGACTCTAAGCAGTTCCACACACTTCTTCCCGGGGCTGTGCTCCTCTCCTCCCCCTTTCATCCCTAAATCCTAAGAACCACACAATCTAATCTGAATAGCTACTACTATTTAATGTAAGCTCTGGTTTTGTCATTCTTAGCCATTCACCTTTCTAAGAACTCTCAGCATTGGGTCTGGGAAACGTCATTTTAATTAGAATATTAGTTTTCTCTTGGGCTTAATTGTTCAAATCTCTTTGTGTTCATTGTTCTCTAACTTTTGAGGCGCTAAAAAGCACAGATGTCATTTTGAGAGCTAAGATGTACCTAAGCCAGGTCATCGTATTTTCAGTTGTCTCATTTGTACGCAAAAGTTATTACTTTTTTTAAAAAGATTGAAGAACAATTGATACCTTTGAATTATGGTGTGGCAAAGAACATTAAATATACCATGGATTGCCAGAAAAATAAACAAATCTGTCTTGAAAGACATGCAGCCAAGTGCTTCTTAGAAATGAGCATGGTAAGACTTTGCCTCCAGGAGCCAGTCAGGGTTCCGTGTAGCACCAATGAAACATGCAACTTTCCTCTAGTTCTTCAAGGCTTCCTCCTCCCACTATCATGACCCCCAATTCGACCTTACAAATCCACTAGATCAGAGGATTTATAGTGCTACAAATCAAAGCTGGAAACACAGGGAATCCAGGACAGATGAACCCCTCAGAACCAATAATGAGAGTAGCCACACCAGGAGGGTAGAGGGAAAGTGACATGCTAGATAGGGGAACCGATCACAATGATCTACATATAATCCACTCCCAGGGAGATGGACAACAGAAAAGTGGGTGAAGGAAGACATTGGTCAGTGTACGACATGAAAAAATAATAATAAATTTAAAACCATCAAGGACTCATGAGAGAGGGAGGGTCGGGTGGGAGGGGAGAAAATGAGGAGCAGATAAAAAGGGCTCAAGTAGAAAGAAAATGTTTTGAAAATGATGGCAATAAATGTACAAATGTGCTTGACTTAATGGGTGGATGGATGGTGATAAGAATTGTACAAACCCCCAATACAATGATTTTAAAAACACCTACACATAAAAGTGAGTTTTAATATGATGCTGCTTGAGTTTCATTCATTATCCACTCCTCTAAGATCCAAATAGCTCTGAAACGGTACAGTAATTTATTAATAAAAGTTTCTAGCTGGGGGCTAAGCCCTGGTGGCGTAGTGTTTGTGCACAGGACTGTGACCCACTGGGATGGAGGATCAATTCCAGCTCCACAGGAGCAAAGGCTGGGCCTCCTACTCCCACCACCAGAGGCAGTGATGCAAAAAAAAACAAAAAAAAAGTTTCTAATTGGGCTGAGCCCCGGTGGCGTAGTGGTTGTGTGCAGGACTGCAGTCTACTGCGTTGGCGGTTCAAATCCAGCAGCAGCTCTCCAGAGCAAGGCTGGGTCTCCTACTCCCACCAGAGGGTAGTGATGCCAAAAAAAAAAAAAAAAGTTTCTAGCTGTCTCAAACCAAGCAACCATCTAAATGAAGAGTCCACCAACTCCACCTACAAGAAACACACCAGCTCTGTGATCCAAGGATTGCAAATAATAAAACATAAGCCCAGAGGAGAGAATGGTACCAGAACCTAAATTCTAAGCACCCAGTTGAGGGAACGCTATGGATAATAGCCGAAGCCCAAAATTTCCACTGATCCTAGTCTAGGAATGTGAGTAAGCCTCGTATCAGACAAAAAGCATTGGAAAGTGAATCTGGGTAGCTACCACCATTGTGGACTGTAACACCTTGTCATTCGAGCTCTGTTTTGACCCATTTTTAATTTACTCTAATTTTTAAATATTCTGCTTGCTCTTATCTTTTACTTGGTCACTGTGTCTGGATCCTTTTTTTTGTTGGGGTTTGGTTTCTGGTTTCTGGTCTTTGTTTTGTCTGTCTTTGTGGCTAGGGGAGATAAGGAAGAGTGGAGCTATGGAGACAGCAACTGGAGTAATAATGACCTGAAAGCGCAGATGGGGGAGGGGGTAGGAAATGGCGCGTCAACAGAAATGGGTAGAAGAAGAAGAAAATGGTCCACACTTGATTGTGGTCATGCATACCCAACTCTTCTTAATATGATTGAGCTATTGAATTGAATGATATGCTAATTATATCTCAATTAAAAATATATTTTTTAAAAAGGCTACCTCCCCTAACGCTAGACATGTTATCAAGAAGAACTAATCCCTGTAGAAGATTATACTTGGTGAAGTAGAGAATCAGTGAAAAAAAAGAGGTGGATTGACAAAGTGCCTGCAACAACTTTGAGGATGAGACAGGATTGGGTAGTATCCGGTTCTGTTGTAAGTAAATAAAGACATTAAGAATTAGAACTGACTCACTTACACATGACAACAACACAAACTACTACCATTGGGCCAGCTCTATGTCCCATTAGACCGTAAGCTCCAAGCAACCAGGAACTGCATTGTCACCCTTGGCACAGTACCTGATACTGTACATTATTAAACACATCGGATCTTCATTGTGCTGCAGGCACTGGTTTAGATATTTGGTACCCATGCCAGCTTGTAATTCTCACCCAAATCCTAAGATTTTAGAATTGAAAACTTTAGGCCTTAACGTGATAAAATCACTTATCCAAGTTGTCTTCCAAAGTCAGGAGTGGGTTATAGCTTTCAGATTTCTAAGGCTGCATTTTTAATCATCATTCTGTACTCAGACTCTGGTCAATTGCTAATTTTACTGCCGTGTGTTAAAAGCGTGCTCAGGGAGAGTATGTCTGAACTAAACCGGGATTCTTTCTAAAGCCTGCTTGCATGGGCAGGTGCCTTCTGAGAGCCGAGGGAGGATTGGGGAAAGGAAGAAGTGGTCGGGGGAGCGGTGGAAATCGCTGGCGCAGATTCTTCAGTCCTTGGAGGCCCCACGGAGGAGAGTTCAGGTATAGAAGACTTGAGGACTCCTGGTAGATGGAGGCGATTGTTAGATGTTGTCAAGTTGATTCCAACTCACAGCGTCCTCGTGCAACAGAACACCCACACCTGCACCCTCCTACCCATTGATACTTACACGTGAGCCCGTTGCTGCAACCACTGTGTCCATCCAGCTCTTCATGGGGCTTCCTATTTTTCCCTTACCCTCCACTCACCAAGCGTGATTTCCTTCTCCCGAGCCTGGTCTCTCCTGGTACCCTGTTCACAGCTTGTGAGATGAAGTCTCACCACTAGAGCAGTGTCATTGTCATTATAGCATGGAGGTGTAATAGGATTTCTCGGGTTACTTTTCATTCTACTCTTCCCAGTATCTTCACTGTCTTCTTGTAGCCTGCTTCCCCCTTCACCCAAGTGAATATGTGTCTACCCTCTAGCCAGTGACCTCAAAAAGTAGGCAGAGCTTAAGAGAGCTCACCTTCCCTCTGGTGAGGTGATAGGCCACCCAGCTTGCCACCAGAGTCTTTGTTCTTTCTGACCAGACATATCTGTAGCTAAAGAAGATCCAGAGAACACCTGAATGCAAAGCCAACCTTCTGTCAGATTAAACTTTGGACAAAGGACCAAATGTCAGGCTGCCGTGTAGCTAACTATGGAGTTTACAACTAACGGTGCTTGTCCAATGCTGTGTGAAGTAACAACTAGTCTCAGGTTGATTCTCTTCCCCTCCATAGCTCTGCTTGCTTACAAATGGGTGGGAGACTGTAACCTCCCAGCCATTCCAAGAAAGAAAGATGTGTCAGTCTACTGCTGTAAATATTGGAAGCCTAAGAAGGCAGTACTACCCTGGCCTCTGTGAATCTGAATCCACTTGACAGCCATCTATCTAAACTCTTATCTAAATAAACTTTAACTTCAGAAACAAAAGAAAGAAAGAGAAGCAGAGAGGCATGGACAATAATGCCAGGGGAAGCACAGGCAGAGAGTGAAGTGATGCTGTCACCTGCTGAGAAATGCCTGTGAATTTCACAAGATGAAAGCAATTCCGTTTCCCTATGGCCGTCAGAGGGAGCTTTGAACCTCCAAAATTGTGAGAGAATGGACTCCTGTCATTTTAAGACATCCAGTTAGTGCTAATTTGTCACCAATAGCCCTAGGGAACTAATAATATACCTGAGATTCAGTTCTTCAAATATCTAGAAATAAAAACAAATTGCATTTGAAAAAGTGGTTCTCTTGATTAGGATTACTCTGAGGAAAAAATAATTCATTCCACTCAAATTCTCCAACCAACTTCACAAAAGTCGAGTAAGAACACTGATCTTCTGGCAAAAGACCATAGCTAGAACGCTATACTCTTTTTTTTTAATAATTTTATTGGGGATATGTATAACACATCACAATCCATACATCCATCCATTGTGTCAAGCACATTTGTATATTTCTTGACCTCATCATTCTCAAAACATTAGCTTTCTACTTGAGCCCTTGGTATCAACTCCTCATTTTCCCCATCCCCATCCCCGCCCTCATGAACCCTTGATAATTGAAGCAGATATGTTTATACATATGTTACCCTCATTCTTTTCTAGACATTTATTTTCTATTGAGCCCTTGGTATCAGCTCTTTCTCCTCCCCCCACCCACACCCACCCAGACCCACCCCCCTCGACTTCTTTATTCTAAATTCTGAGAGGTATGCTTCTCTGAGCCATTTCTCTCTCTGGGTCTTCTCCTCCCTACACACCACAGTTTACTGTAACCAAAGATGGTCCTCCATCCTCTGTACCTGGTTGCTGGCCTGGTCACTCCATGCTGTATCCCAATATCTCTAATTTACCTCTCATGCTCTTGTGCCTCCATTCCCAGTCAGCCGTGCTTTTTGATTTTTTTTTGGGGGGGGGGGCATCACTGCCTTCTGGTGATGGGAGTTGGAGACCCAGCCTTTGCTCCTGTGGAGCCGTAGCTGGAACTGAACCTCCATTCCAATGGGCCTCAGTCCTGCGCACAACCGCTATGCTACCGGGGCTCAGCCCTCTCACCCGTGCTTTTTGAGCAAGCACAAAAAGTACCTCCCCTTCCAGGGCTATATGTAAAGTCCAAAATGGGACATGCTGGTGCACAAAGTATTTTGGAACTTCCCTCTTAAAATTCCCTTCACAGCTGAGAACATATCTTTTCACCTCTCAGAAGTAGTGGGGGGGGGGGGGGTTTGTTTGTTTCTGTTTAAAGAAAATTTTGGTGACTGCATATAACTAAATGGCATTCGCAGCTGAAGTTGGTAAATAATGTGGACAAAGGACCTTAGCAAAACTAATTTTTTTATCACCACCAAGCAATGAGACAGACTGTTTCACTGCTTAGGACTCACTATGGTAGTTCTGAATGTATAATAAGAATGCCCATTGGTGTCAGGCATCAAGAGCCATGTATATGGACTAGCAATCCCATAAGGCTATCTAGAGAAGAAACGTGATTGAACAAATCATTTCTAGCAAGTGTATAACATGAGGTTGCAATATATAAAAACAGAAAATCAGCTCTCTGATTTGGAGCTAGTTTGCAACAAGATGGCCAAATGCACCAAAAAAGTCAGGATTATGGGTAAATATGAGACCTGATACAGTGACCCCCTCAGGAAAATGGTGAAGAAAATAGAAATCAGCCAACATGCCAAGTACACTTGCTCCTTTCACAGCAAAACCAAAATGAAGGGACCTGTGATAAATGGACTAATTTATATTGAAAAAGAAAAGAAAATCAGGGGTCCAAATTCCACTTCTACCCCTCGCCCTCTGTAAAACCCTGCCAGACCAGGAAAGAGGCAGTAGACAGCCTCATCTTTATCCTCAGCAGTGGTTGGTGAGTTTGAACCACTGAACCTGTGGTTAGTTAAAGGCAAAGCTTAGCCCACTGCATCCCCAGGGTTCCTTGTTCTTCTGGCAGCCCGTGGCATATTCAAATAGTCTTTGCTAACACTTTAGTTGTGACATCTCAGTTCCTCAATCTTGCTCATTCATTGCCCAGATTTCTTGTGCATATGAAGTTTAAAAACACCAGCCCTCATGCCAAGGACATCTTGGCCCTCATAGTAACATCTTTTGCAACAGATTCGCCCAAAGCAATATGTAGATTGATTTTTTTTAACTGCTGTATCCATGACATTCATTGTAAAATTAAGCTATTGACAATGTCCATTGTCTGCAGTTACCATGATGTTGGTTACTGGTCCTATTGTGAGGCCTTTTGTTTCCTTTCAGTGAAAGCATAATCCACACTGAAGACTTTAGTCTTTGATGTTCATCAAAGTTCTCTTTGCTTTCAGCAAGCAAGGCTGTGTTCTCTGCATCTCACAGGTTCTTCATGAGTCTTGCTCCAATTTTCCTATAGGATTCTTTGCCTCTTTGATTCTTTGCTCAACATGTGAATTAAATAAGTACGGATACAACCCACAGCCCCAGTGTAGGCATTTCCTGTTCCATTGACTGCTTCTTGGTCCACATACAGGTGTTGCATGAGCACAGTTAAGAGTTCTGGAATTCTCATGCATTTTGACTAACCAATAAGGCACAGACTAGCAGAATCAATCTTCAGGGGTGGGGAGAGGGGTGTATGGGGGAGTTATCATTATTAAAATATCAAGCAAAGGGTATGGGGGGAGAAAAAGAAGAAAATGTCATTTGAAGACATCTGCCTAAAGCAAAAATCACAGCATTCCCCTCTCCAAACAAAGAACCCAGGTTGCTTCAGTCAAGGAGTCTTCAGGGACCAGGGATGCACGTCACTGAGTACAAAGTTCCCCTGCGGTTGGATCACAGCACTTGTTTTCCCCCTGCATTCAATGTACAAGGGAGCTTCAAAAAATATGTAGGGAAAAAGATTTGAAAGTTGACGTGATTTGTTCACACCTTTTTTGGAGTGCTCCCTGTATTTACTCCATCACACAGCTTCAGAATAGCTTGTTAACAGAAGCAATAATGCTGTTATGGTAGATGTTTACAATTTAACGTACAACCATGAATATCTGGGTCCACAGGAAAACAGCTTCATGACTTAAGCTGCATCAACAGCCTAGGAGTCAGGATGTCCACATCTTCCTCGGTCTGTTATTTGCAGTGTGCTCAAGTGGACCTGCAGTTCAGGTGCCTACGATCTGAAAAATGCCTGGGAAAGAGCCTAGCTAATTCTCTGCATTCCCTTATTAGTTATTGTTTATTTATCTATTTATTTATTTCAGCTGTTGCCTTTTGACAAAGGTGGATCAGTGTCCCATGTAAGCAAGGCGTAAGAGAGGCTAACTTTCTTTTTTTTGTTGTTTTTTGGTTTGTTTGTTTGTTTGGGCATCACTGCTCTCTGGTGGTGGGAGTAGGAGGCCCAGCCCCACTGCTGCAATTGAACCTCCGTCCCAGTGGGCCGCAGTCCCGCGCACAACCACTACGCCACCGGGGCTCAGCCCGAGGCTAACTTTCATATATCATCCTTCCTGGTCATATTTTCCAAATGGAGACCGTGTCCAGGGTGCAGTAAGACAATGACCATAAAGAACTCAAAAATGGAGCTGAGCCCCGGTGGTGGCTGTGCGCAGGACTGCGGCCCACTGGGACGGAGGTTCAATTCCAGCAGTGGGGCTGGACCTCCTACTCCCACCACCGGAGAGCAGTGATGCCCTCCCCACCCCAAAAAAAAAAAAGAACTCAAAAATGAAACACTTAGGTCATGGCCATCCTCGGAAGACAATACATTTGCCTTCTGAATAATAAATCCAGGGTATTAGCTACAGGGAGGACACAGCCCCAGGCAAGGGATTAACTGACTTTCCTGGGACTGAGGAGAAATGAAGAACCAAGATTCAGAAAAATATCTATGAGGACTGAGAACTAAGAGAAAATTTTATATGACTAGTTACATTCTTGATTAATATTCATATATTGATAATACTCTGGCCCCGTGGTTTCCCTTTGAATAAATAAATAGAGGTAAATGCCTGCATACTAAGAGCCAAGTTAATAAATTCACATTTAAATGCTAATTAGGTAGAGGAAAGTAACCTCCTTGCTTCTTAGTGACTAGAAGTTTGGATCAAACTACAGCTCTAACCCTTGTTCTGAATGCCCAAACCCTGCCTTGTGTTAGAATCCTAATTAAAGAAACACTGGGAAAGTAAAACCAATTACACCATTTTCCCTAAACCTTATCAATAGCAAACAGTATATAACCCAATCTCAAAGAAAGAGATAGAGGAAGAATATGTCCCTGAAGGCTTTCATTCAGTAAGATGTGTTGGAAATCAAGGAAAACTTCAAAGCCACACTGAACCTTCCTCAAGACTCCAAATAGAACAGCATGAAGCTAACAGTGGCTCACGTGACTGGGCTAGGGTAAGAATTCCAAGCTCTCTTCACCTCTTTCCTCTGGCGTCCAATGGGGCTCCCAGAACTTTGAGGAAGAGAAGCCCCACTTTATTGTGAAGAAAGAAAACCATCTTCACAGTTAAAAGAAGGTTTCTGTAAATAGTGTCGTTGCCCCTGAATCTGGAGCACAAGTCAATTCCAATGTCAAGGAGAGGATCATTCATGGTAACAGACACAGTGGCCTGTACACTTCAGTGCACCTCTGAAGGCATGACAGCTAGGACTCTGACCTTGGTGAAAAGAGTAAAGGTTTTCAGTCATGTGAAGACTAACCTTCTTGGCACTCCCTGCTAATATACCAGTGGGGGCTAAGAGCCTTCATAATAGCAAGGAGAGGATCCCCTAGCTGGAACAAAGGTCTATCCAAGAGACAGGCAGCCCCAGAGTTCAGTGACTCCCTGGAATGTGGGTGAACTGTACATCTGTCACACATACGACCCAAGATATATAACAGAAGTTTCCCTTTCTTTTTCTTTTTAAGCATTTTTAAAATTATAAGATATACAAGAGGTAGAAAAAAAAGATATACAAAAGTGTGGTAGTTACATAATCTGGTGTCAACTTGAGCCTATTAAGAGTATAGGGGTAGAATTTAGCCTGTCAATCAAGTCAAATCTTGGGACCTTCACTTGGAGGTTGATGGAGATAAATAGCTCACTGGAGGCCAGACACACTCTGCCTGGGAAACATTTCTGTTCACAAGTCACATGACAAGCTATGCTAAGGGAGCCAGAGCCCTAGTGCTGGAGAAGAAGCCACATATAGACCCATGACAGCACTGAGATACTTCCATCACCACTGGATCCACAAGACTTTCCACCCACCAGCCAGTGATCTTCCTGCATTCGACGTCATTGCATGGGTTGCACGAGCCTGAATAGAAATTTATAGACTGGTATCAGAATTTATGAGACTTGTAGAATTGATCTGGACAGCACTGGGATGTTTTCTCATTATATAACTGCTCTATTATAGAAAGTTGTCTTTTTTTAATCATTTTATTGGAGGCTCACACAACTCTTACCACAATCAATATATACATCTATTGTATGCAAACCACATTTGTACATTTGTTGCCATCATCGTTCTCAAAACATCCTCCTTCTACTTAAGCTCTTGGTATCAGCTCCTCATATCTCTTCCCCCTCCCTCATTGTGTTAGTCCGGGTAGACTAGAGGAACAAATTTCATAGACACGCATATTGGCATAAGGAAAAGGTTTATATACAAAAGGAATGTGACACTGAGAAGGCATTCCAGCCCAGTCCAGTTTAAGGTCATAAGTCTGATATTAACCCATATGCCCAAAATCAGTCTATAAGGTCTCCTTCCGACTCACGAAGTCACAGGTCAGGGGGTGCAGAATCCTGGCAGGGGTCTCCACATGGCTCCTCGCTTCCAGGGCTCAGGGACCATCAACAGCAGAAGCTGGCAGAGGTCTCCATGTGGCCACCCCAGTTCCAGAGATCTGGCTCAATCAGGGCAAAGCCGTATGGTCTCTCTGCCAGCCCTCCAGCTTCTCAGATGCTGCCAACTTGTCTGTGATTAATCATCTCTGAAACTAACTCCCAACAACTGGGGAAGATAGCTTCTCATCTTCACGAGGGAAATATCGCAAGATTTCCTAGAAGTCTCAGGAAAAGCCATGCCCACATAGAGGCCTCTTTGGCTACTCAGTGGCTATCTCCAGATTAACAGGCTAGACTCCACCCCTACATTTCAATCATAAAATTCACATAAGCACATGACTGCCACACTCATGAACCCTTGATAGTTTACAAAGTATCATTATTTTGGCATATGGTACACTGTACAATGTGCACCTTCACCCACTTCCCTATTGTCCATATCCCAGGGAGGAGGTTATATGTAGAACCTTATAATCAGTTCCCCCTTTCCACCCCATATTCTCTCTACCCTCCCAGTATCACCATTCTCACCATTGGTTCTAAAGAGATCATCTGTCCTGAATTCCCCATGTTTCCAGTTCCTATCTATACCAGTGTACCTCCCCTGGTCTGGCCAGATTTGTAAGATAAAATTTGGGATCATGATATAGAGGGAAAGGAAGCATTTAAGAACTAGAGGAAAGTTGCATATTTCATTGTTGCTACACTGTATCTTGCTTGGCTCATCTCTTCCCCACAACCCTTCTGTAAGGGGATGTCACTTCACCTACCCATGAGCTTTGGATCCCCAATCTGTACACCCCTTCATTTACAATGATATAACTTTTAGTTCTTTGATGCCTGCTACCTGATCCCTTTGACACCTCATAGTCATACAGGCAGCTGTGCTTCTTCCATGTGGGTTTTGTTGCTTGTGAGCTAGATGGCTGCTTGTTTATCTTCAAACCTTTAAGACCCCAGAAGCTATATCTTTTGATAGTCGGGCACCATAAACTTTTTTCACCACTTTTGCTTATGCACACATTTGTCTTCAGCATTCGTATTGGGAAGGTGAGTGTCATGGAATTCCAATTTAATAGAACAAAGTGTTCTTGAATTGAGGAAGTACCTGAGTGGAGGCCCAATGTCCAGCTGCTTCCTTAATACTAACCCTATAAGTCCATGCACATAGATCTAGCTCACCATCATCATAAGTAAAAACATTTACCTATATACCTTGATAATGCCTGTATTTAGATGACTATAAATGCCCTTTGCCTCCTACTTCTTTACTCTATTTCTTTTACTTTCCTCTCGTCCCTCTATCATGCTCAGCCTTCATTTGGGTTTCAGCAATTTTTTTCTCTGCACTACATTACCCTTGATCAATCCCTACCAGACCTCTCACACCCACCTTGCCACTGGTTTTGGATCATTTGTTGTTCCCTTGTTCCTGGGTTGATCAACACCACTTCCTTTCCCCTACCTCCCCCTCTCCCATCTCCCCCTGGAACCATCAGTTCCATTGTTTTCTCCCCCACAATGTTTTTCCAGCCTATCTTATCTAGATAGACCTGAAGAGATAATAATATGCACCAAAAAACAAGATGAATTGACAAAAGAAAACAAAATGGTGACAACAATGGCTCATACAAATCTTATCACAATCCATACATATACACCCATTGTGTCAAGCACATTTGTAGATTTGTTGCCCTCATCATTCTCAAAACATTTGCTTTCTACTTGAGCCCTTGGTATCAGCTCCTCATTTTTCTCCTTCCTCCTCTTACCCCCTCTCTCATGAACCCTTGATAATTTATAAATTATTATGTTGTCATGTCTTACACTATCAGACATCTTCCATCACCCAATAAAGCTCTTTCTTATACACATAACGATGTCTCTGGATTTATTTCTCTGGTCAACTTGGACTAACACAATGGAGTATCTCCATGGGGGGGGGGAAGAATTTTTTTTCCAAAGCAATATATTTAAATTTTTTTACAAAACAGCCTTATCACCTTCACAATATTCTCCATTACACTTAGTACATTTGTCAAATACTTAATTCCATTCTTGAAAGCAGTTTCTTACTCATCTGTTTGAAGATGAGCTGACAGCACCTCCCTCATTTTTTCTTCACCTCTTCTAAGTCATCAAATCATGCCTCTCTTCATTTGCAGAAGCAAAGTCACATGGAGTGAGGTCATGTGAGTCAGGTGTGTGGGGCAAGAGAGGCATGCTGGTTTTTGGCCAAAACTGGCGCATTCAGATAACTGTATGAGCAAGTGCATTGTCCTGGTGGCAAAGCTGGTCCCCCATCTGCCACAAATTAGGCCTTTTGTGTCGCCAACTGTTACGTAATCTTTTCAGAACCTCTAAATAGAAAGCTTAGTAAACAGTCTGATCTGGGAGAACAAACTCCAAATTCACTAACCCCTTCACATTTGAAAAAAAATGAGCAGACCTTGATCTTTGATTTCATTGGGGGAGGTTTTTTGGGGGGATGAGATAATCATGGTGTCTTCTACTGGCTTGATTGATGTTTGCTTTCAGGGTCATAAGAATAGCACCATGTCTCGTCACCAGTTAATGACCGGTGTCAATTCAGAGATGTTTTCCCAAAGCCCAGCATGTTTCTACTGGACACCCTTTTTCCTGGTCAGTCAGAACCCAAGGCACAAGTCTCAGTCCCAAACCTTCGGTTAAAATTCTATGAACCAAGCTCCAAGATAATTCAGATAACTTCCCCACCTATTCAACGGTCCGTTGTCAGTCTTTGCACACAAGTATATGAATTTTGTCGACATTTTCTTCCTATTAGGCAGCTGACAGATATCCAGACTAGTTTTGTCATCACTTTTTTTGAAACTAGAAAACCACTCATACACTTGTGTTTTATCCCATAGCACTATCCTTGTAAGCTGTATTCAACATCACAGCAGTTTCTGCAGCATTTTTCCCAGAGCAGGACACAACATTTCA
This sequence comes from Nesogale talazaci, assembly GCA_004026705.1. Classification (NCBI taxonomy): domain Eukaryota; kingdom Metazoa; phylum Chordata; class Mammalia; order Afrosoricida; family Tenrecidae; genus Nesogale; species Nesogale talazaci. Next base: position 761 of record PVJH01005684.1, on the reverse strand, counting down.
CAACTGCATGGTGTTCTCTTAAATTGGTCATTACAAAAGAGTGAAATTTCTTTTTTATTTTAATTTTATTGGGGCTCTTACAGCTACTACAACATTCAGTACATCATTTGTTTTTGTTTTGTTTTTTGTTTTTTTGGTGGACATCACTGCCTCTGGTGGTCGTGGGCGTTACCCAGCCACCGCTGGATTTGAACCACCAAGCCCGCAGGCTGCTGTTCCGCACTCAAACACTTACGCCACCAGGGCTCAGCCCTAGTACATCATTTGTATCAAGCACATTTGCACACATATTTCCACATACATTTCCCAATATTTTCCACTTGAGCCCTTGATACAAGCTCCTTTAAAAAAAAAAACTCCCTTTCCCTTCCCCCCCTTTTTTTTCAAAATTAATCATTTTATTGGGGGGCCTTTACAACTCCCATCACAATCCCTAACAACATCAGTTGTATTCAGGCCACTTTTACACACCCATTGCCATCATCACGCTCAAAAAATTCTCCCTCCCTCCAGGCCCCCATTATCAGCTCCCTGTATTACCCTTCCTCCCCTACAACTTATGTTTTCATCCTGTACACTGTCCAATGTGTCCCAACACTCACTTCCCTGTTGTCCGTGCCCCAGAGAGGAGGCTACGTGTAGATCCCTGAAGTTGGCTCTCCCTCTCCATTCCTCCATCCCTCCACCCTCCTGGTATTACCACTCCCATCACTAGTCTTGATGGATCATCTATCCTAAGTTTCCCATGTTTCCAACTTCAC
>PVJH01005683.1:0-109724 GCA_004026705.1 Nesogale talazaci | reverse complement strand
TGTTAAAAATAGAATTTTCATCAATTTTCCACTCCAGGTTTTAAGTATCATGTGACATTTTCTTCTTCAATGAAACATAACTCAATGAAAGTGAAGACTGCAATATACTTTAGCATTTTATTCAATTGTCCATATATTTATTACTTATTTAGTTATTATTACTTTTCTCTTCCATGTGTTTCTGCTTTCCATTCCTGCTTCCTTCTAAAACCTTCTGAATTTTCTTCTTGAGTAAATGCTGCATTTTTGATCTCACATGGTTGATTATTCTGAGATGTGACTTTTAGTCGTGCCTATTGAGGGGCTGAAAATTGAGCCACAGGGATAAATTCAGTTCAGTACCTATAGGAAAACCTTAACACTTGAGTTGCAGTGTTAAAGAATTTTACACGCAAAATATTGAAGGAAGCTGAAAGTATAAAAAAGGCATAGAAAGAATATATGAAATCACTGTAAGAGAAAGAACTCGATTATATTCAACCACGTCATGGTGTAGCAGTTGGTCAAGAACCAATGCTATTGGAAGAAATCCAAACTGGACTTTAGGCATTAGTGAAAAACAAAGCTGCAGGAATTGATGAGCTACCAAGAGAACAATTTCAAAAAAATGATGCAGCATCGAAAGCAGTACTCTATGCCAAGAAATTTGAAAGACAGGTACCTTGATAATTGACAGATAGATATCAGTAACTGTGTCCATTGCAAAGAAAGATGACAAAACAGGTTGTAGAAATTATAGAATAATTTCACATACAAATTCATAATAACATTTATTGTGAATGAGGTTAAAGATTAGAGATGAAATCATCTGTGTATTTAACTAGTTATCAAATCTCCCTAGGGCTTGCCCTGTTCCCATCTTTTTTTTTTCTTCCATCTTCCTCATGCTGAATATCCTTTTTTTTCATCCAAGTTAACACTGGTATACTCTCTAACCTATTACTTCCCCCTTTCTTCCTTCTCTTCCCAACTCTGATAGCTATAAAAGTCTTTTTTTGTGTGTTTTAATATGTGAATTTAAAATATTAAATAACAAAACCCTCTTACAAATTAGTCAATCACAAATAAAATTTTGCTAAGCAAAATTAGCAACAATAAAACTGGTGCAGCAGTATATACATAGGGAGCTGCCAGAAATTAAACCTGGATTCAGAAGAGGACTTGGAAGAAGGGATATCATTGCTGACATCAGATGGATCTTGGTTGAAAGCAGATAATACCATATAGATGCTTGCCTGTGTTTTAATGACTATGCAAGTCATGTTGTTGGTGGAAGTGAAAGAATAAACCCACTGTCAAAGAAATGTTGAATTGTAGCATAGATTGGGATTTGGTCAGGAAACTGAGTTTATTGAAAAGGATCCATTATTAAAGATTCTCTCCCTTTCCTTGTAATAAAGTTTTTCTTTTACAGTTACTCAGCAAGGATTCTCTAATTCAGGAAAGGGAGGAAAGGCCATCTAGACAAGCATAGAGGTTGAAACCTTAGGGAGTGTTGGTCTGGGCCATCTAGACAAGCATAGAGGTTGAAACCTTAGGGAGTGTTGGTCTGACAGTCTCTGGGATAGATAATGAAGGTAGGAATGATGGGCTGATAATCCCTTGGGGGAAAGGTAGATCGTTTCCAATGAATTTTGCTCCACTTGCCCCATTGTAGGAAGGGTTCATGATCTTTCAAAAACTTGTCAATGATCTCTAGCACCTGTTGCAGAAGTTTGGGATGTAAAACGTGTATGATTTTAATATGCTTGATAAAATTGATGTATGGATTATTATAAGAGCTCTAAGAGCCTTCAATAAAATTATCTTAAAAAAACAAACTTGCTTAATTTTCACTGCATCTTGAAACAGATTGAATATAGAAATCTCACTGTGTCCTTCTGCCAGCTGTTGCAGGAAATAACTTAAATTTTCTCAAATAGAATCTGGTCTCAGTCTTTAGCTAAAGTGGTGATGGGCATACTGGACCCCTTGTCTGCAGGCAACAACTGTACATCTGGATCATTGTAAACTATGGGTAATATTGGACAAATGGTTATCCTCAGTCACTTAATTGTATTCACGTGGGGAATTTACCAAGAGGCAGTTATTTGAACAGAGTTAAGGGGATACTGCATAGCTTAAAATCAGGAAAGATGTGCATCTGATTTCATGTCTTCACCATACTTTTTCAATATGTTTGCTGTGAAAATAGTATGTTAATTATATGAAGAACAATTGGGCTTAAAGGTACAAGGAAGACTTAGAGATAAAACAACTTTGATGACTGAATGAAGAAGGATATGAGACATTTTGTGATGAAGATTAAAGATCATCATCTTACAATTCAAAGCAAAAATCTTCAGACTTGAACCAAGATCATTGTAAATGGAAAAAAAGATTGAAGCTTTAAAAGATCTCTTTTCATTTGGCTTCCCTATCAATGCTCATGGAAGCAGCAGTCAAGAAATTAAAGGATATTGCACTGGGTCAATTAGGTCTTTTTTGAGGAGGACATCACTGCCCTCTGGTGGTAGTGGGAGCTACCCAGTCTTGCTCCTGGATAGCAGCTGCTGGAATTGAACCACCAAGTTCATGGACTGCAGTCCCACACTCAACCACTATGCCACCAGAGCTTAGCCCAATCAGGTCTTTAAAATCTTGAAGAGTAGAGACGTCACTTTCAGGACTAACTTGTGCTTGACTAGTGACTTGGTGTTTTCAATCATTTCTATATGAAAGTTGGGCAATGAATACGGAAGACTAGAGAAGAATTGGATTATGGTGTTGGGAAGGACTATGGACAGTACTATGGACTGGCAGAAGAAGAAGAAACTTGTGTGGAGGAAGTATGGTTGTAATGCTCCTTTGAAGTGAGGGTGGTGAAACGACCTCTCACCTACTTTGGACATGATATCAGATAGGATAATCTCTGAAAAAGGAGATCATGCTCAGTCGAGTAGAGGCTCCACAAAACAGAGGAAGACCTTCCAGGAAGTAAATTTGACACAGTGACTGCAACAATGGGTTATTTGATTTATTTTATTTTTAAAACAAAAATTGTGAAGATGGTACAAGTGCAATGTTTCATTTTGTTATACATAGATTATGAATTAGAATAGACTTGACAGTACTGAACAACAGGGACAGTTTCCAGTATTTTATTTTGGTTATTTTAAAGTTCTTTTATTGTATTGTGGCCTCTGTGCTTATTGTTGAAGACCCATTGTCATTGAATATATTGTTTCCATATGAAACTTGCCAATATTCCTATATGTGTTCAAGGTATTTTTCTTTATTGTATTTTCAATTAGGTTATGCTATGCTTATATGTTCTTTTAAAAAATAATTTTATTAGAATCTTACAGATATCGTTCCATTCCATACTTCAGCTGCACCAAGCAGCGTTGTACAATTGCTACCACAATCAGTTTCAAAACATATTCTTTCTTCTTGAACTACTTGATATCAACTCTCCTTAATCCCCTCTCCTCCATATACCTCCCTGCCAGGGACTATTATTATTGTTGTTGTTGTTGTTGCTTTTATTTTATATATAATAGCTGATGGTGTTTGGCTATTAAAATATATCATGTCTGAAGTCTTAAAGTTTTGTCATTAAACAAGCACCTATCTAGAAGGGAAGCAACAAAGCTTGTCGATGAGAAGAAGTATCAGAAGTTCAATAGCAAGCAACCAAATTGATGTGAAGGGTGTGGATGTAATGGAGACCCAGACCCTCCTTTAAGATAATTGGATAACCCCTCATACAAGGGCCACACAGAAGGGATGATAAATCTAGGGTGTTTTATGGCACTGATGAACCATATAACTATCCTCTAGTTCAGTTGTTCTCAACCTACCTCATGCTGTGATCCTTTCATATAGTTCACCATGCTGTGGTGATCCCCAACCATAAAATTATTTCTACTATGTGCAAACTATTGATTATATGTATGCAAATAAGTGTTAAAATTGCAAGTCAAATAAAAGTGCTAAAATAAACAGAGTCCCAGCCTTTAAAAAATTATTTTCATTGTTACTTAATAACTGTAATTTTGCTACTGTTATCATAAGGTGGGCCCTGTGAAAGGAGTGTTTGACCCCTAAAGAGGTTGTGACCCACAAGTTGAAGCTCAGGTTCTTCAATATTTCCTCCCCTTACTCTTATGGTTGTTTTTTTTTTTTACCTCATCAATCATGTTAGATTTTCCTATGTTTATTTGTATATTTAAGATCATTTGGTACGTGAAAGTCAAGATAACTCATCAGTAAGAGGAATAATGAGGCCCTGAGGTTACAAGATGAGAGAGAGTTAGGAGTTTATAGTATTGATGACTATATAACCCCACTCGATGGGATTGAATAAGAGAATTATATGTGAATGGATAGCGTAGGTTGTGTAAGATATGGCATACCCACACAAAAAAATGTTATTTTCCTTTAATGTTTTGTTCGATGCTTACTGAGTTTCTTAAATCTCCAAACTGACTTCTATCAATATGCTTTTGAAAGTTCCACTGATATTTTCCAAATATTTTCCCTCCTTCAATAGTTTTCTTCTTTCTTTCTGGAATTTCAATGACATATTCCTTCATTTCTGAAGCCCTGATCATTTTTCCAATGTGTATGGTTTAAATTCAATGATTTCTATTTATCTATATTCAAGGTAACTTCCTTTTTCTTTTTATAATAGTTTTTGTTGATTATTCTGTCCAGTATTTATTTTCCAATTTCAGGTATTGTATTTCTCAATTCTAAAACATTCATTTGGACCTCTCAGGATCACATCTGGAGAACAGCTAGTATTCTGCCAGCTTCGGAGACGGGAAGAAAAACAAGCCTTTCAAAAACCCATTCCATTCCCAGTGTGCTCAGTAGCTGGTGACCGGAAGCTACTCTGCGGCAGTGTTCAGATCCTGGGCGGGACGGCCTCCTTCCAGGCCTCGCTTGACCCAGGTCTACCTGTCTCTTGAAATCATCATGGCTGCCCTCACACCCCTGGTGAAGCCTAAAATTGTCAAAAAGAGGACTAAGAAGTGGCTGAGTCCCGGTGACATAACTGGTTGAGTGCGGGACTGCGGCCCGAGGGGTGGAGGTTCAAATTCATTGGCGGCTCTCAGGAGTAGCACTGGCTCTCAGGAGGACCAACAGCGGCAGTGATGCTCACACACACAAAAAAGAGGACTCAGAAGTTCATCCGACGCCAGTCTGACCGCCATGTCAAGATTAAGCGTAACTGGCTCAAACCCAGAGGCGTCGACAACAGAGTGCGGAGGAGATGCAAGGGCCAGACCTTGGTGCCCACCATTGGTTACGGGAGCAACAAGAAAGCCAAGCACATGCTGCCCCGTGGCTTCCGCAAGTTCCTGGTCCACAACGTCAAGGAGCTGGAGGTGCTACTACTGTGCAGAGATCGCTCACAACGTTTCCTCCAAGAATCACAAAGCCGTTGTAGAAAGAGCTGCCCAACTGGCCATCAGAGTCACCAATCCCAATGCCAGGCTGCGCAGTGAAGAAAATGAATAGATGGCCTATTATTTGGGCATTTTATTTGTGCTAAATAAAACCATAAATGACAAAAAAAAATAAAACATTCATTTGGTTACGAGCATTTTCAGTCATTTAAAGTTGGAGTATAAATGTAAGTCTCCAGAAATAGCTCAAATATAATTTCTGCTTTGCAATCTTAATCTGGAAACAAACCTTAGTTTCTGGGTATTCTAGAATTTGACATCAGTTTAAGCCCCTCTCATTTGAAAACCTCTCATATTTGTATTCAAAATAACTTTAGATCGTAACATGGACATTTTGAATATTATCAGCTATACTCTTGTATAAGGCACATTTTCCAGCACATTTTTATTAAAGTTATCGGGGTAAAATTAGGTGTCTCAGCTGATATGTGGACATGCTTATACTCAAATATATGTGGAATTTGGTGTGGTCTCTTAGTTTTTCTGTTATACATGTCAGACGACGTTGCCAGACTTTAAATATTTTATTAGTAATTTTTATTTTGTAGACAACTAGCTTGTTTTTCTGTGTTGTTTTCTAAACTTTTCTAACTCGATTGTGAACCGGAGGTTGGTGTTTAATGATAAGAAGTATGTAATACAATTCTCTGACTTTTCGGTTTGAGGCTTCTTTCTCATTTCTCTACCTACATTTGCTCCTTTCTTGATGCAGACCTTTGTTTCATAGTGGTCACATATTGCCATCTTTATATTATCTGCAATGTATATTGACTGCACTTACTGTTCTATCATCCCTCCTCCTCCTTTCCTAGAAGCAGAGTTGAAAGAGCCTGAATAATGCAGAACTAACTTCACGCTTTTGCTTCTCCACGTTTTTATTCTCCCCCACAGTTCCCTGAGTATTGTTTTCCTTTTCACAATCCACAAGGAGTTTGGCTGAAATTTTAGTTTTATGTAGCAGATGGGATGAGTTGTCATGAGAGAGGCAATGCCAGTTTATAGCCAGACATTCTGTCTCTTGCTGTGGCTTGACCATTTGAATATCCTGCTCATTTGGTGATGGCATTTTTGCTATGGCCCTAAAGGTGATCATTAAAATTTAAATCTTTCTTTGCTACAAAATCAGTCACACACATCTCAGTCCACTCTCTCATTAATCAAATAATAACACCACCCTATTTCTGAAGCTGAATATTTCCATTTCACTTGACCAGAAGTAACTTCTTTACATTCTCTTAAACATTGTTGTTGTTGATACTTATTCTAACTCTAGGTATGTTTAAACCTAGGAGTTGGTTGTTTGTAGTTCTTAGGAGAGGATAAACAATGTAGACTGCTTGTTGTCTGTTTGATTCTTACTGAAATTTCATTTTTAGTAATAATAAGAAATTGTACAGACAGTTTAAAAGACAAATCTCTGGTCTCCTGCATAGACTCATTTAGTTATACATAGGTAGAATTTTTCTACTCTCTGGTTCTTTCCATCACTCTGAATATAAAGAATGTATTGTTAACTGAGTGCCAGGATTCTTCTGGATGAGTCAAGCAGGGCACAGTAAAGCACCAATGAAACATACAATGTTCCCATGGTTCTTCATGTCCCCACTATCATGATCCTAGTGCTGCATCTCACTCACACAGAGAGATACATAGGTATAGATAAGAGATAAGTGCTAGGGCTGAGCCCTTGTGGCATAGTGGTTGAGTGTGGGACTGCGGCCCACTGGCTATGCAGTTCAAATCCAGCAGGAGCTCTCCAGAAGCAAGGGTGGGTCTCCCACTCCCACCAGATGGAGTGATGCCCCCCCAAAAAACAAATAAACCAAAAAGAGATAAGCACTCAGGACACGTGGAATCCAGAAACAGGAATGGGAATGACATATCAGAATGGTAGGAGGGAGGGGGATGGGGGATGGAGAGGATGGACAGAAGGAGGAACCAATTGCAATGATCAGCACTTAATTACATACCTCACCCCCAACCCTCTAGGGGGAGAAACAACAGAAATCATGGGGGAAGGGAGACAGTGGTCAGTGTGAGATGTGAAAGTAATAGTAATTTACAATCTATCAAGGGGTCATGAGGGTGGGGGTGGGGAAGGAAGGGTAAAAAGAGGAGCTCATTCCAAGGACTCAATAGAAAGTAATGAAAGTAGATGTCTAGAAAAGAATGGTGGCAGTGTATGTACAGATATGCCTAATACAATTTGTGTATGGATTTTAATAAGAATTATAAGAGGCTTCAATAAAATTTTTAATAAAATATATTTTGTAAGAAATCTGTATGCTAACCTTCACAGAACACTGAATACCGTCTTCTATAATATGCATTTTATTAGCAACACTCTCCTATTCTCCACACTATTTGAGCTCTTTGGCTTTCCAAATTGAAATAGTGCTTTTTTGCAACCATGAAATGTTTATCAGTGTGTTAAAAATATATCTCTAAAGTATTTTGGATAATACATCAAAGAAAATGTAGCAGGTGCTGCATAAGTAGGTCATAGCTATACACTCCATCACTTGTTTGTCAGTTTATAATACCGTGTTGGTTTGGGTATTGCTGTGATGCTGAAAGCTATGTTACTGATACTTTACATATCAGCAAGATCAACCACACAGAGCATGTTTCAGTAGAGCTTCCAGACGAAGAACAGATGAAAAAGATAGAATGGACTGCTCACTTGAGAGGAATCAGCCTCTGAAAACCCTATGAATAGCATGAAAACATTGTCAGTTACTGAAATCCTAGTGAACAGAAGCAGAATATCATCAGGAACAGTGACAGAAGATGGTTCCCTAAGGTTGGAAAACACTCAAAATATGATTGAAGAAGAGCAGATTTCTCAAAATAGAGTCAGCCATAATGGCTGTGGTGGAGCAAAGCCTGAAGGGGTAAAGTCTTTTGGACTTTCCTATGTGGGTGGGGTGTTATGCAAAATAAAAATAAAAAGCTACAAATATCAATTGATAATTCAAACTTAGGATGTACAAAGTATGAACCTGAAAAATTAGAAGTCCATAAAAATGAGGCTTATACACATGGAGATCAATAGAATAGGCATTAGTAAGGTCAAATGACCATTTTGAATCAGAAAATATTATGGTTTATGTATCAGGAATTATACAATCAAGAGGAATGTCATTGCCTTCCTTCTCTAAAAGGATATTTCAAGATTTGTCTTGAAGTATAGAAATGTCTATGACAGAATAATGTCTATTCTCATCTAAGAAAATCAAAGCAATACAATTATTATTTAAATGTATGCACTTGCCACTAAAGCTAGTGAAGAAGAAATTGAAGAATTCTATGAATGCCTTTGGTTGGAAATTGATTAAACATGCATTATGATGCACTGATAATTATTGGCCATTTGGATAAAATAGTTGGAAACAGGAAGGAACAGTAGTTGGAAAATGTGGTGCTGGTCTTAGAAATAAAGTTGGAAATTACATGATAGAATTTTGCAAGACCAATGACTTGCTCAAAGAAAATGCCTTTTTTTTCAATAGCACATAAGAAAACTACACATGAACTTCTCCAGATGGAATACAAAGAAATAGTATTGAGTACATCTGTGAGATTATTCAATGGAGAAGCTCAATATCAGCAGCTAAAACCAGGTCAGGAGCCTCCCGGAGAACAGAATTTCACTTGGTTATATGTAAGTTCAGATTGAAAATGAGAAAAGGGAAACAAATCCAGGAGAGCCAAAATATAACCTTGAATTTACCCCTCCCAAAATTTGAGAGAAGCTGAAGAACACATTTGTTGTATTGAATCTCTATGACAGAAGATATGGCAAGCTGTGGAATGATATCAAAAATATCATACATGAAGAAAACAAAAAGTCATTAGATAGACAAGGATAATTAAAAAAATCAAAGCAGATTCCAGAAGCGACTCTGAATCTTGCTCTTAATTCTCAAGTGGCTAAGACAAATGTAAAAAAATGAAGTCATTAAACTGAGCAAACTTTTTCCAAGGGCATCTCTAGAGGAAGACACAAATATCATAATTAAATGTACATTGAATTGAATTAGAAATCCAAAAAAGAACAGGCTCAGCATATCTTAAGATAAATAAAGAAAATTTAAGTCTTGAGCTGAAATGTTGAAAAATTACATGTGGAAAATATTGAATGATGCAAGAGGATCAAAGACAGATGGAAGACATCCACTGTCACTGTACCACAAATAATTAGAGGTAGAAAATGAACAGGAACCAATGGTACTGAGAAAAGTCCAGGCTACAATGAAATCAGTAGCCATAATCAAGGCTTCAATTGGACTACCAAATGAAATATTTCAAAAGCTGATAAAGTGCTGCAAGCACTCGCTCATCTATGCCAAGAAATTTGGAAGACTGCTACTTGACCAACTGCTCTATATACTCATGTATAAGCCGAGATTTTCAGAACATTTTTAATGCTGTTTTTGTTGTAAAATTAGGTCCCTCAGCTGATAGTCAAGTCAGCCTTTACTCAAGTCTATATGGTGACTGGAAGAGATTCATATTTGTAGCCATTCCAAATAAAGTTGACCCAACAGCATGTAAAGCTCAGAGAACAGTATCATTAATATCACATGTAATTAGCATTTCGTTGAAGATTATATACCAATGGTTGCCGCAGTACATGCAATACATGCTGGATTCAGAAATGATGTGGACAAGGGATATCATTATTGAAGTTATATGGATCCTTACTGAAAGCATATACTTTGGAAGTGTTTACTAGTATTTTATTGACTCTTCTGTGTGGATCATAGCAAACTGTCAACAGGATTGAGAGGAACTGATATTCTAGAACACTTCATTGTGCTCATGAGAAACCTGAACATGCATCAAGTGGCGGTAATCCAAATAAAACAAGGGACTAATTCAGTTTAAATAATCTGAGAATCTAGAATATGTGAAGAAAAAATTGGTTTTAGGGTTTGAGGAAGGCTTATTAGTAACCTGTAATCTGCAGATGTCACAACCTTGTTTGTTGAAAAGAATACTTGAAGCATGTGCTGATAAAGATCAAGGACTGCAGCCTTCAGTATGGATTACCAAAATATCCACAACTCTGTCAGTATGGAACATAATTATAAATGAAGAAAAAATTGAAGTTGTCAAGGATTGTGTCTTGCTTGTCTCCACAATCAGTTCTCATGAAATCAGTAAAGATATAAAATAGTATCTTGTATTGAGTAAATCTGCTTCGCAGGGACTCTAAAGTATTTGAAAGCAAGGGTGTTTCTCTGAAGACTAAGATATGCCTGACACTAGCCAGGACATTGTCAATGGCCTCACATGCATGTGAAAGCTGGACATTGAATAAGAAAACCCACAGAAGAATCAATGTGTTCGAACTAGAGTGTTGGTGAAGAATACTGATACTACTACAAACTGCCAGGAACACAAGCCTGTCTTTGTTGGAAGAAGTACAACCAGAATGCTCCTTAGAGAGAAGGAACTCAAGACTTTGTCTCCTATACTTTAGGCATGTTATCAGAAGAGACCAGTGCCTGGATAAGGAAACCAGGCTTCATAAAGTGGAGGGGCAAAAAAGAAGTGGAAGGCCCTTGAAAATTGGATTGACCCAGTGGTTGCAGCAATGGGTCCAACATAAGAACAGTTGTGGGGAAGGTGCAGGCCACACGGTGAGTTCTTCTGCTTTACATGGGGTTGCCATGAGTTAGAACTGACCGGAAGGCACCTCATAACGACAAGCACAGCCAGACACTTCTACAAATAGAAAGTGAAAATAGTCTGCTAGGTGTGGAATCCCAGGGGATAAAGTAATTTGTTGGAAAGAAAAACACTGATGTATTGATATTGGATCACTCTTAAGACTTAAAAACTCACTATGGAAAGTCCTGTTTTCTGGTATATCATCAAAATTGAGGAGGACCTCATAGGAAGGAGTCGCTGACGTTGTGTTTCATAGGCCTCACATTCATAAAGGATGTTTTATTAATTTTTTATTAAAATTTTCAGTAGTTAGTAATATTTTTATTAAGGTTAAATTAGCCATACACAAACAAAAATATTTGAAGAAATATCTAACACTTCATGTCTGTAATTTCAGTTCAGAAGAAACATATTCTGCCAGGATAAATATTTTATAAATTTTCAAAGGAAAGAAAATGAACAGAGTACACAATTCTTAACAGTTCAACAGTTAGCACCAGATATCCATGGTAAAAAATAAGAAACAAAGCCCCAGACTTTTTAATTAATGAATGTAATTATGAATCAATAGCTTATTGTCTATGACCAAGAGATTACAGAATATCCCTGGTGAGAAACAACATATCAAAACAGAGGTCATTGTAAAGTTACTATTTACACCATTGTAATTGGGTTTTAGCTACCAACTCTTTGTCCATGAATATATTAATAATAGTGAAGGTATAGAGCAGGTTGTTTGTATTAAAATATATACATATATATATGTAAAATCTAGAGTCCCCCCCCTTATTCCTTTTTTGCTTTCTTTTCCTTCTTTGGTAGTACAAAATTAGGAGTACATTAGAATGAATATTAGACAGTTGGATTGGAAACTCCAAAATTAGAAAAGTCTAGATGTTAAGAAAATAAAATTAATCATTTGTGTCTAGTTAATCAGAAACACTTGTTTCTATTGGTGTTTTCTAATCCAAAAGAAAATCATCAGATATTTATGATTTTATTGTAGAGTTAGAGAAAAACTTCCAATAATTTCCACCTTTATTCTTAACAAGTACTGTAGTATTAGCACTTCCAGGTTTTATTCTTGTCAGAGTCAATGAACTTAATACTCTCCATTCTAATAAAGGGTTTCCTTTCATTTCTTCTTTAACCTCTGTAACAGCTTTGGTTTCCTCATATATTATGTGAAGTTAATCAGCATATACGCTAATAAAAGTTCATTTGAGCACACTTGCACTCTCAAATAATGCTATTGGGAAATCTCTATGATCATTTTTCCAAATTAATCTTATTTTAGAATTTATTTTAGTGTGAAAGTAAAATCCTAGTCACTTAGAATTCTGGAAACATACACAATTCATTAGAGAGAGATTATACATACTAGATAGAGCTATTGATATATATATATATATTCTTAATTCAATGCTCTCATCAATTATGACTTGTAGTTACCTTATAGTAAAGGAAAAAGTAGAACAGCCTAAGGATGTAATCGTCATTCAGCAAACTGCCATATTTTACTTCTACTGAGAGGTTGATAGGTTTGAACCTCAGATCTTTTAGTTAGCAGCCAATGCCCTTACCACTGCACCAGCAGAGCTGCTAGAACACGAGACATACATATTTCATTATGGTACCATTTCTGTGAATTGTATAAGCTTGTATAGCACTCTACAAGCCTCAATATTGTCATAGACAAAAGTGATGGAATAAAATCAAGATGAAAAAATATCGCATCATATAGAAACTGAAATCATTGACTTTTATTATGTGGTGTCATGAGTCAGACCAAACTCCTAGTGACCTTCTGTAAAACAGAACACTGCCAGCCCTGTGTCACCTTCACAGTGGTGATGACTGAGCCCCTATCTGCAGCCTAAGTAAGTGTCAGTCCAACTTGTTCAGGGTCATCCATTTTGGTTTTTGGTTTTTGTTTTGCTGCCCCTATACCAATCAGGATATACCAGGCCTTTTCCAGGACTGACCTCTCCTGATAACATGTTCAAAGCACAAGACATTTCTGGTCTTTCTTGATTCTAGGACTGTTTAGGCTCTACTTTTTCCGAAAGAGATTTTTTTGGTTCTTTGGAAAGTACACGTTACTTTCTACTTTCTTCACCAAGACCATAGTTGAAATGCATTGATTTTTTTGGTCTTTTTTATTCATATCCAACTTTCACATGCATATGATATAATTTAAAATACTATGTTTGGATCATCCATATCTTAGTCCTCAAAGTAACATCCTTGCTTTTCAACACTTTTCAGAAATTTTGTGCAGTGCAGCAGAGAAACCCAATGCAATGCATGATTTGATTTCTTGACTACTGCTTCTGTGAGCATTGATTTTAGAGTCCAGCAAGATGAACTCTTTGATAACATCAATATTTTCTCCACTTATCATAATATTACTTACTTGTCCATTTGAGAGAATTTGGGGTTTTGTCACATTAAGTTGTTATTTATATTAAGGGTTGAAATGATTGATCTTCACCAGCAAACACTTCAAGTCCACCTCACTTTCATCAAAGTTTTGTCATTTGTATATTACAGATAATTAATAAACCTTCCTCTAATCCAGATGCTGAACTTTTCTTTATATAGTCCAGCTTGTCAGATTATTTTCTCAGCATACAGAATCAACAAGTATGTTGATAGGATACAACCCTGACACACACTGTTCTTGACTTTACAACATGCAGTATTCCCCTTTTCTCTTTGCGCAACATCCTCTTAATCCTTGCTCAGTCTCTGCATGAGCACAATTAATTTTTTTGGAATTGCCCACAAATTTAATTGTCTCTCTCTCCTATGCTACAATTCACACAATCAAATACCTTTGCATAATTTATAAAACACAAGTAAACGTCTCTCAACTACCATTTCTTTTTCTTTTTCAGTGGCTTATTTCTCACAAGTAGAGAGAATATTCCTTCTTTGGAATTTGTTTTTAGTCTGGGCACTCTGCAGAAGCTGGTTCACTTTGGGTGAACTTGCACGTACTTGAGTTACAGAGCTTCCAGCATCACAGAAACACAAGCCACCAAGATATGACAAATTGATAGACAAATACTGGAGATGATTGATGAAGGCAGTCAGTTTATTTCATTTATCAATATGTCCAGACTATATTACAGTTTCCTATTCCTTGATGTTGTTGCTACGTGCTATCAAATCAGTGCTGACTCTTAATGACCCATTCTGCAAAAGATCTAAACACTTCCTAGTACAATCCAATATTTAGAATTGCTGCAAAATTGAGATCATTGTTACAGACACTGTATCTCTCCACCTTCTGGGGGGCTTTCCTTTCTTGTGACCTTTTACTTTTTGAAGCATGATATCCTTTCTAGGGATGGATCTGTTCTGATGCTGTGTACAAAATAAAGTGAGACAAGTTCCCTACCCAACTTCTACAGAGCATTCTAACTGTATTTTTTTACCGACATTTGTTTTTTTCTTCTGGCAATATTATTCACAAATAATTTAGGGACATCGATTCTTCTTCAGTCTTTTATTTTCATCCAACTTTCACATGCAATGAAGTGAGTGAAAACACCAATGTCATATCCTGTAATCTTAGTCTTTATATTGAAATCTTTCCTCACTGACCCTTTGAAGAGTTCATGCCCAACAGATCTATGCAATGGATTATATGGACCCATCTTTTAATTTTGATACAATATCATCTTTATAAAGTCCATTTTTTTGGATTATTTGTTCAACAAACAAGTTGATTAATATGGAGAAAATATAAGGCTCATCTTTCTGGACCTCAACTATAGAGTAGCATCTTGTTCTGTTCAAAATTCTGACTCAATTTATGTATGGTTTCTGTAGAACAAAGTAAGCTGTTCTGGAACTTCCATTCTTCTCACTGTTTTCCATAATTTATTATCACTAACATTATTAATTTTTTTCTATAATCAATTAAGCACAGATAAATATATTTCTGTTACTCTTAGCTGTTAGTCAAGATTTATTTGATATTAGCAATGATATATTAAATTCTACATCCTGTTCTGAATTCAATGTGAATTTTTTGCCAGTGGCTGTTGATGTACTGCTACAATCACTTGTGAATTAGCTTAGAAAGATGTACTTGGATGTGACATTAATAACATTGTTTGATAATTTATACTTTCTGTTGGATCATCTTTCTCTGGAATGGGTAGCAGTATAATGCAGTATACTGAAGAGGAGTAAGCATTTCCAGCACTGGATCATTTGTTAAAATATTATAATATTTCTTAAGCCAATTTCTGGAGTCTTGTTTTTTACCAATCCTTTCAGTGAGACTTGATTTTTATCCTTGAATACCATTGATTTAACTCATATTTCCTGAAGTAGTTGAATGAGCAGTTCTTTTTTAGTATGGTGACTATGTATTCACTTAATATTCCTTTGAATTTCCTGGGTCATTCAGTATTTTCCCCTTAAAATTCTTTAATTTATCACATTTTATTTATCATCTGGAACCACTCTTTGAAACTTTTTATTCATTTCTTCATATTTTAAGACTGTTAACTTTTCATTTTTAAAGTAGCATAACTTCTACCTAAATTTTTAATTTATGTTTATCTCCATACCCAGACATATTTGTTTTATTTTATTTTTATCATTTTATGAGTTATTCTCTATTTTGCCTTGAGTGTAGTTTTATCCCTTGGTTATTTTTAAGTGTTTTGCTTATTTTTCAAGAATTTAGCATTTTTCTAGATCCTTTTCAGCTATTGATTTTCCACATAATTTTCTAAGAGCAGAGAAAATATTTGGTATTACTTTTATTCAATTATTTTAAAATGTTAAGATTTTTTTTATTGATTTAGATCATGCTACATACAACATTGGAATAAATGTGATCTCTGAGTAAACACATGAATAAATACACAGATGGAATAGGTGTAGGAGGAAAAGTGGTATAGATTTGTATATACAGATTTCTCAGGGAAGATTTATATGTGTGCATTTACCTCCATTGCATATACATCTATGAATGTGATGGGCCATATCATCAAAATTATATATAACCAAATTCTTGAGAGAATGAGTTGCTGAACTACCATCTCTGTGGACACTGAGGTCAATGGAAATGACAGCGTACACAATGTGCTACATCTTCCTTTGGTAAGTAGTGACTAAAGCCATAAAAGATCATGGACAGTCATGTAAACTGCAGCAATTGATCTTTCTCTGTGCAGAAACTATCATGGTTATGAAAAATTTAAAAAGGAAATAATTAGTCCAATGAATCATGCAAACATTAATCTTCACAACTCAGAGACCAGAATACTAGATAGTACCTGACCAACTACTCTGGAAAAGGGTTACATTAAAAAGTTTTTGATAGAGTGGGATAAGATGCATAACAAAACTGGAAATTATAGAAGAGACAGGACTTTGTGGTCAGATGCAGACTGCTGAGAACTTCGTACTATGGCCCTGTCACCTTCCATATCTGGAACTGAACTCACCCTTGTATTAGAATAATCACCCCTATAAACACAAAATGGCAGCATTTTCCCAATGATGGAAGCATTTAGATCCTCAGCTTAAATAGTTAGACAAATAAGATAGGAAACAGAGGAACTATTGAGGCTGGCCATGTTGACTGACAGAGTTGAATTAAATAACCAATCTGGCACTTGACGTCTGAAGAAAGAGGGAGCTGTGGATGGAAAAAGCATTGTTCTTCATGAAGGGGTTTAAACGATCTAACTCAGAAAGGAAGATGGGCAAGATTCCTGGCAATGATGCATTGTTCCAGTCTCAGCAGTAAGAATATGGCCGGGTCACACAGAACTTGACTTGTATTGAACTAATATGAAAAAGACTGATATCCTGAATTTGGAGCAGATCCCTCATATTTCTCCTGAGGAGCAGCTGGTGTTTTTGAACCACAGACCCCACACCCTCAGATTTGCACTAGTCACTTTAAGATTATCAGTAAAACTCTTCCCAGAGAGGGCCAACAGGGATCCTTAACATACAGATACAGACTATTAATTTTATAGGTTTGGGTAGTATAAAGATCAAGGAAATTATATAATTCTTTCAACTAACTCCTTTGTTTTCTTTCATTAGTCATGTAACTGAGCAACTGACAATATGATTAATTTTGTAAATAGTTTGTATTCTTATGTGTATTCTTGTATTCTTGTGTAATACTTATGTGATTTGAATGTGCCAATTTGTTTTATATCTAACAATTCACTTAATATAAATGTGTTTTAGATCTTTTTCTCTTAATTGGAGAATATTTAATAGAAAGGACTTATGTGATTGTATTGTATAAACCTCCAAATTTTATAAAGATATTTAAAACAATTTACATAGGATTATTGATCTTGACCTTTTACATCCATTTTAATAATTACAAAATCCAAATAAGGGCTGAGCCCCGGTGGCATAAGTGGTTGAGTGCGGGACTGCGACCCGCGGGCTTGGCAGTTCAAATCCACTGGTGGCTCTCAGGAGCAGCGCTGGGTAGCTCCCACGACCACCAGAGGGCAGCGAAGCCAAAACACAAAAAATCCAAATAAATGACTATGAGAAATTGTGCTTTAATCTGTCTTTATTTTTGTTAAAATGGTTTTTGCTTCCCCATTCTTCTGTATTCGACTTTCTTAACTGCAACTGATTGCATAACTCAATTAACTCAATTTCCATTGTTGAACAATTTTTACCCATTCAGGTAAGAAATATTTTCAAGATTTTCTTTTGTATTTGAATGTAATAATATTTCATGTTAATAATCAAATCACTTCCAAGTGTCTCAATATTTAGGGACATAGAGTTTTCCCAAACAATCTTATATGTAATATATCATTCCCCCAATTTTAAATTAATCCCATTTATCTTGTGTGATAAAAAGAATTGTGGAACGAAAGAGTGAATGGTATACTGAGATGACTTTATTAGAACTTCCTTATCATGGCAGAGTTGTAGACATTATGAGTAATGCCAGATTCCCAGTGCACCTGAAATCTTCAAAAAAAAAAAACCCAGCATTTTTAGTGGAATCCTTACAATGTATGAAACTGTACCATATGCAAAAGTTTAAAGAACTTTAGAACTTTCATTGTTAGGAATTAGGTTTTGCCTTTCACAGGAGGTTAAAAGTAAAACTATTTGTAGAATCAGTTTATTAAAGTAGAATTTTGATATATTAGAATGATAGTTAATAATTTGCTATTTTCTTCTAGGAAACAATAGTGTGTTAGTCTGGTTCTCTAGAGGAGCAAAAACCAGTGTATATATGTAGATACATATAAAAAGATTTATATCAAGAAATAATGCACACAGTTGTAGAAATGGTTAAACTCAATCCAGTTGAGGTCTGTGGATCTCACAGTAAACTGGTGGCTTCTGAACTTTGTAGCTGCAAAGACCAATGGACCAGGGAACAATAAGAAGAAGGAAGAAGACCACAGGTTGGTAAATGCATCCAAGGTCTGTGGTCTGTTTCTAGGATTGGCAAACTATTGAAGCAGATGCATGAATCAGATTTACGGAAGAAGGAAGCAAGTTTCCCCACAGTGTAAGTCGATCATAAATGTGGTCCACACCTGAATGGAACTTCCTTCAACTGTGCAGATGGAGGAAATTAAGGGAAGAACACACTCACAGTACCTTTAATGGAAAGAATTCTAGAAAAAACCTAACCTTGGGTGACAATATTGAAGGATTCTATGGGAAAAATGTTTAATGATGCAGGAACCATCAAGAGATGATGAAAAGAATGCACAGACTCTACTGAACCAAAGAACTAGTCTGCATTCCACCATTTGAGGAGGTAGCATACTAGGAAGAACCAATAGTGTTGAAGAAAGAAGTTCAAGCTCCATTGAAAGCATGATCCAAAATCTAGTTTCCAGAAACTGAGAGCACTCCAATGGAAATGTTTCAACAAGCCAGTGAGACACTGGCAGTATTGGTGTATTTATGACAGGTATTTAAGGAGACACCACACAGCCAGCTGACAGTAAGAGATCCATTTATGCACCTAATCCAAAGAAGGTGACCCCACGGGAAGCTCTAATTTTAGAACAATGTCATTGATATCACATGCTAGTAAAATGTTGCATTGCATTGAAAGGGAGCTGCCAGAGATTCGGGAAAAATTCAGAAGGGAATGTGGAGCAAGGGATATGATTTCTGAAGTCTTTTGGATCTTGGCTAAAAGCAGAAAATAATTAAAAAAAAAGATGTTCACTTGTGCTTTTTTTATTGTACCAAGAAATTCAAGTGTGTGACTCAAACAACAACAACAACAACAACAACATGAGCAATGGGTAATCTTAAGGAAAATAAGAACTCTAGAACACTTTATATTGTTCTCATGCTGAACTTGCAAATGGACAAGAAAATACTGCCTGGCAGGAAAAGTATGCCACAGGGTTGTAACCTCTCACAGCAATTACTCAGTCTGTACGCTGAGCCTCTAAGGCAGTGGTTCTCCGCCTTCCTCATGCTGGGACCCTTTCACACAGCTCCTCATGTTGTGGTGATCCTCCAACCATAACATTATTTTCGTTGCTACCTCATAACTGTAATTTTGCTACTGTTATGAATTGTAATGTAAATATCTGATATCCAGGATACATTCTCATACAAAGTGAGCTTAATAAAAGTGTAGTGTTTAATCACAAAACGATATGTAATTGTATATTATGAAATATTTATTTCTAATTACAAATAAATTAAATATTGTGTTCAAGCATGATGTAGCATGAGTAATAGTCTTCATGGATATGCCTATGTGGGCATATCTGCACGTGGGTGGACCCACATAGTGACTGAGAGGAGCAGTGTCTCAGTTCCTAGGACCACTTGTTTTCTGATGAACTTAGATGATCCCTGTAAAAGTGTCATTGGCCCCCCCACAGCTTGAGAACTGCTGCTCCAAGGCAATGTGGTAAGATTTTGTCTTGCATACTTTGAGGATATTATAAGGATTGATCAGTACCTGGGAAAGGACATCATTTGGGTAAAGTAGAGGGGTGGTGAAAAAGAGAAAGACCATGGATCCAATCTACCACAATCAAGTTTACAATAATCTCTGACTGATAGTAAAGCTGCCAGAGTCCTTCATCTATGGCCAGAAGGGATCTGTCAGAGGCTGAATCTGATTAGCTACACTGCAGATAGACTCTAGGCTCCCACTGCCCTCCATAAACTTCTATGAATTGGTTGTTCACAATTAAAGCTTGATCGCTTCCCTTTCATCATACTTGGGTATTATTATTGTCATTTTTAGCTCACACAAGCTGGTCGGTGTGCTTCTTCCATGTGGACTTAGTTGACCACTCACTTAGTTGGGTGCTGGTTGGAATACAAGCCTTTCAGACCACATTCCAATTGACACCTGGGCACCATCTGCTATCTTCACCACACTTTGCTATAGTCTGCATACCTTCAGTGATCTCTTCATGAAGTCAAGTATAACATGGGACCATATTTTAAGAACTTACTATTCTTGGATTGGGGCTAGCATTCAGAGGAATTCCAGAATTCTTCTGTTTGTCCACATGCTATCAGTGACGTTCATTAACTTAGCAGTCATGACAAAAACAAAAAAATGGTCCCCACCACCAATGGCAGCAACAAAAACAAACAAACAAAAGACAGAAAAACAAAGAAAAAAAAGAGGGACATTATCCCTCTGGTGCTAAGATGATTGAATTGAAAACATCAATGATTTATCCAATGGCATAGAACTTAAAATATTGTTGTTATGAGAAGTTTATACAGCTGTATGCTGCAATTTTAATTGTTGCTTCATATAGATTAATTTCCTAATTGATTAAACTTGGCTTATACTGAGCATAATGCAGATCCTTACCTGTTATTTTAAAACCTGTCAGATTGATGCAAAGGGAGTGTTGTGGTACTAAATATATGGTGAGTGTGGGTCCCCTTTCATTACCCCCTAAGCCAGGGGTTCCACCCAAAGTCCAATAACCTCCATTTCCAGTCTTGAGGTGGCTACCCTGTGGTTCCTTCTCATCAGAGAATTTCAGTCCTCAGTCTAAGGTACAGATAGGGCCCCGATTGTTCAGTCAGCTTCCACATTGAATCTTTTTTTATGTTCTTTAGGGGATGCCACACGTCCCGTAAGACCAACATCTAAGACCATCAATGTGCTAGTCCATCATGTGGTTCATAGAGGGTTCAGCAGAAACGTAGTTGAAGTATCTGCCCAGAAACATAGAACTGAGTTTATTGCCCCATTAGAGTCCCTACAATTCTTGTCTAGCATCCCTTCTTGGTGTGAGATTGCTCCTCCCCATTTACCCACAGAAGTATCAGTGCCTCCTGTGAAATGCAGATGTGCCATTCCTCTGGTCTTGACTTGATGTCCCAGTAAAGTTCTCCCCTCCTTGTGGAGGGTCTGTCAATATGTCTCAGCCAGGTCTCAGTGTAGTACAGCATCCGTGGATAGACCTGCTCCTTTCCCTGCATCTTAAAGAAGTGACCTGAGCTCTCCACATTGTGAGCTCTCCTCTTTTGAGGCCATTCTTATGAAGTGCACATAAAGGGGGTTGGTGATGCATGGTTCATGGCCATAGGCAGACTTTGCACTCTTTTGTTTGGGAATTACTCTCTGAGATTTGTTTAATTGGTATTTCTCCTTATAGTTTGAACATATACAATATTTGTCCTTTTGTGATTGAGCATCTTCACTCAGCATGCAGTTTCCAGAACCTCTGTGTCATACTGTCACTATTCATGCATTCCTCACTATTTCAGGGGGGTTAGGTGGGCAAGGTGCATAGTATCCCATTGTGTGTATATACCATTGTTTCTTTATCCATTCAATGTAGAACCCTTGCACTTAGCATCACAATATGTAATATATCACCTATTTATGGACCTAGATAAAGGATATTTTGGGGGGAGGGCATCACTGCCTCTGGTGGTCGTGAGCACTACCCAGTGCTGCTCCTGAGAGCCGCCGCTGCATTTGAACTGCTCAGCCCGATAAAGGATATTTTACTTAATGAATATGTATGTGATTCTAGAACGATTTTTTACATACTTTGTAATTCTCTCATACATATCAAATGTATCTTTAGAATGTGTGAGCAAGTTGAAGAGGAGTAGAGGATGGAGGACCACAAACTCTCAGTGTTTAGGATCCCAGCATTTCTTAATTTGTATGACATATAAACTAAACAATTAATTTGATCGGGAAGAGAAAGGGAGAAATTATGCTAAAGAAAAATAACCTGGGTCTTAGGATATTATAATTGGAAAAGAGAGAAATTCAGTTTTAGGATTAATATTGAGATGTTTGCCACTGTAATTAACAGAAATTCAGTGTTGCTTTTCTGAAGGTTGATAATTAGAATGATCAATCTGAGATATGAAAATAAGTGTAGATTTCTGTCTTTCACTAGTCCAAAGTTGTTCTGTGGTTTCTTAACTCTCTCAGACTTGACGATTTTTACATGCATGAGTACTAAGATATTTCAAGCCCAATGGCAGAAATCAGAAGATACCCTGTACAGTTTGGAGTAAATTGTATTTTGGAAAAAGATGTGTGAATAAGAACCAAAATATCCTTATCATAAACAAGTCATTCATGGTAGGATAGTTACTAAGCTTCTGTGCAGGCAGTTTCAGTGTTTTTCATGCTATAATCACCACTGGACATGTTTTCAAGGATCCCAATAAAACAAGAAAAGCAAACTTATTATCATGCCTTTGATTGCAATTCATGTTACCCTCATTGAGGACAATGTAGAATAACCCCATAGAATTTGCAAGGCTGTAAATGTGTGCATACTCACTCCCACATCTAGTTTCCACCAAATAAAGGGTGTGCTGGAGTAGCCCACCTGTGGGTTAGAAGCTGAGTGATTAATCACGATGTCACCAGCCATCCTAGAGAGTGCTGTAATTATTTCTCGGGCATCTACCTGAGGCTTCGACCTCTTTCTAGGGGGAAAGATCATTTGCATCATGATCTGTGCATCACTCAAGGCTTGCCCCAAATGCAGAATAAAGAGAACAGCAGCTCTATTTATTTATTATCTAGCTGTATGTCTGTCTGTCTCTCTGTTGACCCACCACCCACCCACCCCCTAGCTAGCTCATCTGTCTATCATCTATATATCTGCTATTGATGCATCCATCTGGCTAACTAAATAGCTAGCTGGTATGTACATATACCTATGATTTTCAAAATATTATTTGAAAATGGATTGAAAAATAATGAGCTCTCTAAAATATTTTATTATGCCTCAAAATGTATGCATTATATATGTTAAGAACTCTAATTCCTCTTGTATATAAACCTTTTCCTTATATCTATATGTGTGTCTATGAAATATGTTCCTCTAGCCTACTTCATTGATCATAATTGTTAGCCACATTTACTAAATGCAACCACAGTAACACAGATCATTCACTGTGTGATTAAATAACTGTTATATGACCCAGCCAAATTGAGATAAATTAATTATCAAGGACTCCAAGAAGATAGCTGAACACACTTAATGTCTCCCACTATTATCCTCTTGCAGTCTGTGAGGATTCATTCCCTTTCTGTCTGTATAAGGCTGTTTCCACCTTTCCCTCAGGCAAAGCCCTTATTTCATCTCATTTCCGCTCCTCCCCATGTGGATTCTGTGTAGAAGAAGACTTGCATTGCTGTTGTATTCATTTTGGGCTCTTGTTTCAGTGAAGCCAAATTCCAAATTAATAGCCCAATATTCTTGACAGATTTTTGAAGAATAATTGTTCCCTTGTGGTATCAAGTTTCAATAAGTTTTCAGCTCTGTGAAGATAATCCTTCTCTTTTTAAAATATGTGGAGTATATGCTGTAGGAATCATACCTACAATTATTCATTTGGCAAGAACTTTGAACTACTATATTAAGCAGGATCTAAATAAATATATTGGAAAGTGATTTTCTCTTGAGGCCATTTTAAGGTTTGGACAGGATCTGTAAAAGAAGAAATTATTGGATCATAGAGTGAAAAGTGGAATTTTTTTTATTTTTAGAAGTAACATTATGAGAATGCAAGTATGATTGAATTAATTTGTCAGTCATCAATACTTTATCCTCTTGTCATAAATTAACCAAGAGACTATCTCCTAAATAGCCTTTCTTCATCATCATCATTGCAGCTCTGTCTAGGCTGTCAGGTGTATAGACATGGTTTGTATTTATTACACATTTTATTTTTGACACATTTTATTTGCATTAAATATTGTGATGACGATTATCAATTATATTTCCACCTAAATCAAATTCTTGACTTATAAATCTAAAGTCTTTTGGAATTTTAAGTGTACGTGCATGTATAGAATCATAAATTGTTTATAAAACATATTTGAATGTATCAGATCTTGGAGAATTGTTCTCTATTCCATTTGAGCTATGTTCTTTAATTTGCCAGGAGCTTTTTGGCTCCATAAAGGTCTATCAGACAAAGAGTCCAGATGGTCAGTTCTTCGGTTGCCCAGAGAGAGGGGAGTCAAAGCTTGTTTTTGCATGACTACAATCTGTCAAAACTTAACCAGGACAGGAAAGTTTCCCAACAGAGAAAATTAACAGAATGTTATTACAGATTCTTATATTCTCCAAAGTTTGTTCATAAAATAAGAGAGAGTGCTATTCAATTTAAATTACCTTTTCACTATAACATAGGTATCCCAGTTATGTATGGGTTAGACATCAATTAAAGCTAATTACCAAGTTTAATTTTAATGGTAACAATGCTTATATTGTATTAAAAGTAAGGCATAAAAGGGAATTGAAGCTATGTATGTTAGTCCAGGTTGAATAAGGAAAAAATATATAGACATTTATTTGTGTGTAAAAGAGAACTTTACTTTAAAGTATAATTGTATATTAAGAAAATATCCCGTGTTAGTCCGGGTAGGCTAGAGGAACATATTTCATAGACACACATATAGACATAAGGAAAAGGTTTATATACAAGAGGACCAGGACATTGAGCCCAGTCCAGTTCAAAGTCATAAGTCCGATATTAACCCATTTGCCCAAAAACAATCTATAAAGTCTCCTTCCAACTCACGAATTCACAGGTCAGTGGGTGCAGAATCCCAGCACTGGCAGGGGTCTCCACATGGCTCCTCGCTTCCAGGGCTCAGGGTCCATCAACAGCAGAAGCAACTCATCGCTGGCAGAGGTCTCCTTGTGGCAGCTCCAGCTTCAGAGGTCTGGCTCCATAGGCAAAGCCGTGTGGTCTCTCCGCCGGCTCCTCCAGCTTCTCGCATGCTGCCATCTTGTCTTGTCCATGATTCATCATCTCTCATACTAACTCCCAACAACTGGGGAAGATAGTTTCTCATCTTCACAAGGAAAATATCGCAAGATTTCCCAGACGTATCAGAAGAAAGCCTTGCCCACATAGAGGCCTCATTGGCTACTCAATGGCTATCTCCAGATTAGCAGACTAGACTCCACCTCTACATTTCAGTCATAAAATTAACATAAGCACATGACTGCCACACATCCCTACAAAGTCCAGATCAAGTCCATAAAATCACTATTGGCCCACATGTCCAATATCAGTCTACAAATTCCTCTTCAGACTCATGCAGTACATGTAATGATGCCAAATTCAGGAAGATCATAGGCCAACAGGTGAAAAGACTTGTGGATCCTGTGGCGGTGGAAGGTGGAAGCATCTCAGCTCTGGCATGGGTCTCCACATTGCTCTTCTAGCTCCAGAGTTCTGGCTCTATCAGCTTAGCTCCATGTGACATGTCAATAGGAATGTGTAGCAGAGAGAACTGGCCTCTGGTGAACTATTTCTCTCTGTCAAGGCTCCAAATGAGGTCATCAAGCTGTAACCTGATTGACAGGCTAGCATCCACCCCTTCCTCAAGCTGAGAGATTTTGCAACTGTAGAACTATGCTTAAAGTTTTCAATGACTTCTTCTTCCAGAGTGAGGAGCAGAGTCCCTTTTGATTGTCTATTCTTAGTCTGAACGTTCTGCTAAATCCTCTTCATTTGGGGTGACTTTGCTTGCATTTGACATACCAGTGACATAGCTACAAGTGTCACAGGGGGGGGAAATCTTATACCTATCTTTGGAGAATTTTCAAATACTGAAAGTCTAAACAAGGGAAGCGAAAAATGGGAGCTCACAGGTCTGAGGGCACTTAGAATGTTACTGGAAAGGAGGATTTTTTTTTTTTATTGCTGGGAGTTTGGTAAAGCTTGTGGCAGTGGAGTTTTCAGGATCTTCATTTACTGATGGGGCTTGGCTCAGGGTTGAGAGAAACAGTGGCAAAAATCTAATGATGGGAAGTAGAATGTGCTAGGTATGAATTTAGGAAAATTGGAAGTGGTCAAAAAGGAAATGAAACACATAAAGATGATATTCTGGGCATTAATGAAGTGAAATGAACTTGTATTGGCCAAAGAATGATATTATTGATACAACACACATAAAAACTTTACCATAAGAGCATCCAACAATGGTTTCAGCAGCAAATTGTCAGAGAAATGCCAGAAGTTAAGGTTGGATTCTGAAGAGGAGGGGATCAAGGGATATAATTGGTGATGTCAGGTAGATCATGGCTTAAAACAGGTAATACCAGAAAGAAGTTTACTTGTGTTTCCTTGATTATGCCAATGCATTTCACTGTATGGACCATAGCAGTCTGTGGATAACCTTCAGAATTCCAGAACACTTGATTTTGGGAAGTCAGAAATTGCACACATGTGTAGAGGCCTTTGTGCAAACAAAACAAAGGAAATACTGCATGTTTTAAAACCAGGAAAAGTGTGTGTCAGGTTTGTATCCTCTCAAGATACTTATCCAAACCATATGCTGAGCTGACCATCAGAGAAGCTGGATTAAATAAAGAGGAATGCAGCATTAGGATTGAAGGGAGGTTATTGATATGCAGATGACATGACCTTGCTTGCTGAATGTGAGGAAGAATTGAAGTACTGCTGATGAAGATCAAGCATTGTAGCCTCCCATATGGTTTATATCTCAATGTAAGGAAGACAAGAATCCTCCCAACTCCACCAATACATGACATTATGATAAATGGGGTAAAGATTGAAGTTGTCAAAAACTTTTTTTTTTCACTTTGGATCGAGAGTTAATGTTCACAGAAGCAGCAGTCAAGAAATTAAAAAAAATTAAAATTAAAAAAAATGTCCAGGGGAGTTTTGCAATGATGATGTCACGATGTCCTGGACAGAGGTAGGTCCCGGTTCCTCATTCGGATCATTGCCATAGCAAT
The DNA here is from genome assembly GCA_004026705.1 of Nesogale talazaci. NCBI lineage: Eukaryota > Metazoa > Chordata > Mammalia > Afrosoricida > Tenrecidae > Nesogale > Nesogale talazaci. Next base: position 82,345 of record PVJH01005683.1, on the reverse strand, counting down.
CTTAGGCCGCTACCTGTCCTGGGACACCAGAGAAGGGAGCTAGGGAGGCGACCGAGGCGCTGAGAAGAACGCGGCATGATATGGGTAGCGGCCTGCAGGTCAAGGGATCTAGGAAGCAGCTCTAAGAAGAAAAAAGCAACAATTTGAAAAACAGCCCCTATCAAAACAACATGAATTGCAATAAAATTGAAGTAAGAACAGACATCAAATTTATGGTGAAACTTGGGTGGAAGAATAATGAAATCATTGAAGCTTTTGATAGTTTATGGGGACATTACCTCAAAGAAATTGGCAGTTTACAAATGGCTGACTTGTTTTAAGAAGGGAGGAGACAATGTTGAAGATAAAACTCACAGTGGTGGGTTGAGCCCTGGTGGCATAAGTGGTTGAGTGCGGGACTGCGGCCCGCGTGCCTGGTGGTTCAAGGAATGGCTCTCAGAGATGGCTCTCAGGAACAGCACGGATGACTCCCAGGACCACCGAAGGGCAGGGAAAGAAAACAGAAAAAGAAAAATTCACAGTAGCAGACCACCCACATCAATTTGTGAGGAAAAAATTAATCTTGTCCATGTCCTCATTGAAGAGGATCAAAAGTTACCAGGCAAAACAATAGCCAACACCATAGGCATCTCCATTGATCCAGCTTCTACAATTCTGATTGAAAAGTTAAAGTTGTGCAAGATTTCCATTGGATGGCTACCTAAACTACTGCACCCAGATCAGTTACAGTCAAAAGCAGGTCTTTCTGTGGAAATTTTAAACAAGATCCTGAAAAAGCTCTTTGAAGAACAGGAGATCAGACATGGCTTTATCAGTAAAATTCTGATGACAAAGCATAAGGGAATGGCTACCAAGAAGGAGCAGTGGTATAGTCAAAGCAAAAGTGGACCAGTCCTGAATAAAGCTCCTGATCACTGTTTTGGGGGTGCTCTAGGTATGTTGCCTGTTGACATTCTAGTTAGCCAGAGAACAACATCACTTTATTTGGAGACTCTGTCAAAGCTTTACCAGAACAACAGCCAGGAAAGCTTCACCGGAGAGTCCTTCTCCACAGCAACCTTGCTCCTGCTCATTCCTCTCATCGCACAAGGGCAATTTGATGAGTGTTCTGGTGGGAAATCACCAGACACCTTACAGTCCTGATTTGACTTCTTCTGACTGCTTTTTGTTTCCTAATCTTAAATCGTGCTTAAGGGGCTTAAGGTGCCCCTCTGTCTTCAGTTAGTGTGAAAAAAGACTGCATAGGCATGGTTAAGTTCCCATGGCTTTTAGTTCTTTAACTAGTTGGTGTCTTTGATTATAAAAGTATCTTGAATTCAATGGAATGTCTGTTAATAATATTTACAATTTTTTGTTCTTAAAAAAGGGAGATTTTTAAAAAAGTATTGGATTACAGGAATCTTTTGGGTAAGACCTCTTTAGAATATTGAAGAGTAAGGGTTTTACTTTAAGAACTAAGGTACACCTGTCCCCAACAAAGGTATTTTTTATTGCATCAGATGTACATGAAAGTTGGGCATTGAATATGAGAGATGATAAAAAAGTAGATTCATTTGAATTGTGGTGTTGAAGAAGAATATTAAAAATACCAAGGACTTCTAAAAGGTCAAACAGTTCTGTCTTGGAAGAAGTAAGCCAGATTTGTCTCCAGAGGAAAGGAGGACACAACTTCATCTCCCTTACTTGGGGCATGTTGTCGAGAGAGACCAGTCCCTGGAGAAGGCCGTGTTTGGTTAAGATTAGGGGCAAGGAAAAAGAGGAAGACTTTCAATAAGATGACTTGACACAGTGGCTGCAACAATGGTTGCAGGCATAGAAACAAATGTGAGGCTAGTACTGGACCATGCAGCATTTAGTTCTCTTTTGCATAAGGTTGCTCTGCAAGGTAGCCAACTCAGTGGCACCTAACAACAAAAGGGAATTGAGTAAATATATTTCAAATATCCAATAAAACTTAGGATAGGAAAAAGAACTAATGCTTGCTTTTAAATTTCTAAAAATCATTTTATTGAGGGCTCATACAACTCTTATCACAATCCATATATGCATCTATTGTATGCAAAGCACATTTGAACATTAGTTGCCATCATCATTTTCAAAACGTTTGCTTCCTAATTAAGCCCTTGGTATTAGCTCCTAATTTTCCTCTCCTGCCCTGTTTCCCCCTCCCTCATAAACCTTTGGTAACTTATAAATTATTATTTTGTCATATAGTACACTATCTGATGTCTCCCTTTACCCACTTCCTTGATTTCCTTATCCCAGGGAGGAGGTTATATGTAGATCTTTATAATTGGTTCCCCCTTTTTACTCCACCTTCCCTCCACCCTCCCAGTATTGTCATTCTCATCACTTGTGCTGAAGGGATCATCTGTCCTGGATACCCCCATGTGTCCAGTTCCTATCTGTACCAGTGTACATTCTCTGGTCTAACCAGGTTTGTGAAGTGGAATGAAAGTAAACAGTGGCCACCTAGCTCAGAAGCAAAAAATCCTCATGGAAGAAGCATACCAGCTTATGTGACCATGAAGTGTCAAAGGGATCAGTTATTAGGCATCAAAGAACAAATAATCATATCATTGCATGTCCACCTTCCTGATCTGATCACTGAAGGCAACTGTGTGCATAAGCAAATGTGAGGAAGAAAGTTGATGGTGCCTGGCAGTCAAAATATATAGTGTCTGGAGTCTTAAAGACTTGAATGTAAAAAAAAAGGAGCCATCTAGTTCAGAAGCAGGAACACCCACATGGAAGAACCACACCAACCTATGAGACTACAAGGTAATGAAGAGATCAGGTATCAGGCATCAAAGAACTAAAAATTACATCATTATAAATGAGGAGGAGTACAGATCGGGGACCCAAAGCCCATCTATAGATGATGTGACATCCCCTTACAGAAGGGCACAGGAAGGAGATGAGCCAGTCAAAGTACGGGGTAGCAATGATGAAACTTGTACCTTTCCTCTAGTTCTTAAATGTATCCCACCCCCCCATCCCCACTATCATGTTCCCAATTCTACCCTATATATCTGGCTTTGGATTTTTTAACTTGTTATTTTCCTTTTACTATTAAAAGGAGGTATTACCTGAAATTCTGAAGGTAAGTAAGACAAAAACATTCTGTGGTCCTTAAACTTATACATGGACACAGGAATCCTGGTGGCATAGTTGTTATGCATTGCTAACTTCAAGATTGGCTGTTTGAAACCATCACCAGCTCCAAGAGAGAAAGAGGTTTTCTACTAAGAGTTACAGTTCTAGAACCTCCAGGCTGCTCTGCATGAAAAGGTTATTAAGGGTTTGAATCAACTTGATGGTAATGAATTTTGTTGTTTGTATGTTTAAATGTTGAAGTAAAACATCTGAACAGAAGATTATAGAAGGCAGTTCAAAATGACAAACTGTCAAAATATGCAAAGACATGGAATTGGGACAGGCACTGGGGTGAGGTGCATTACAGAATTGTAGATATAGTTAAGTCCAATCCAGGAACTAGGAAGCTGGAAAACCACAGGCTCATGAAGGCTGAAGTGGATAACTCTATGGTCAGTAAATCAGGATCTTGGCTTTTGTTGGCTTGTTTAGCTGTTGGATCTGATGAGCCAACAGAAGTAGGAGGAAACGAGGAAAGAATTCAAGTTCCTGAATGCAGACATGAATGAATCCAAGGTTGGCAGGCACCATGGAAGCCACTGGTAACTCTGAGTCATGAGGCAATACACGAGGGCCATAAGTCTGATGCATATCTAGACCATTGAGAAGTGTGATAGTGTTCCCACAGTGTCAACAGATAATACTATAGCACATCACCAATAAAACTTCCTTCCAATTGCATCAGAGCTGTGACCTGGTCAAGGCAATAACACTCCACCTTATGCTTCCCACAATAGTGTGTCTGCTCACAGTACATCCATGGTGGAGTAATTACATTATGGCGCGTCATATGATAAGGGAGACTACAACTGCCAAAATGAGATTCCTACCCTAGCCACGTTGACACAAAATGAACTATCATGGCATACCATCCAATGGTTGATAACAACTATTTCAATTGTCGATGTAAAGATAATATTCAAACCCAAATGAAGCAGGAGAAAATAAAGTACATTGTACTTATATTTAAAGGGACTTTGGGAATCTCTCTGTAATACTTTAGCTTACATCTCATTGCCCAGAATTTAGTAATGATATATCCCATTAATTTCAAAAGTTGTTGGGAAATACAGTATTCTTCTTGGGTTTGTCTAATAAGATTAGGTTTGATAGTATATACGTAGAGGATATATAATGAAAGGTAAGTAATTTACCTTTCATTATATATTGTCTTCTACCTTTTTCTATGTTCTAATTCATAAATTCACTATTTTCTCTAAGATTTTTGAAAATATTGAAAGGATTTTAAAATATTTGTCTTCTTTCATACAGTTTTAAATCATTTTAGGTTCCTTTGGGATAATTATTTTTCTTCATAAGACTAACGAATATTTATTTTTCTTTGATTTAAAAAAATAATTACTATACATTTTGGGTGACTTTTCCTGTGCTGTCTGTGGACCCCAACAGAGAATAGGAATAAACTCTTGCAGAATGTAGAAAGTCTAAACAGTAGAAGGTCTATGGATAGGATTAAGTCTATCCAGTCACCAGGGGAACAACAAGCGATCCCTGTCGACACTTCCGTGAAGTGCTTGGCTGCTGCTTGAAAGGTGGAGAGTTGCGCACCCACTCGCTGCTCTGCCAGAGAATGACCTGCCAGTCTGTTTCTACAAAGATGTGCAATCTTAGAAACCCATTGTCCCTGGCAAACTCCCTGACATCAGGTTGATGCTAAGTGCTAGGAACTCCGTAGAACAAAGTAGAACTACCCGCCTCCCCCTGAGTGGGCATTTGACACTGCAACTCTTTACAGTAACAGAAAGCCTCGTATTGTTCCCACGAGGGGTGCTTGATGGGTTCATGTTGCTGACTTTCACCTTAGTCGTCCAACACGTTTCTTAGGAACCTCTTGAGGCAATTATATTCTTTACTATAGCGTGATTATGATCAGGATTTTTTTTGTGTGTGGGGTGTGTGTGTGTGTGCGCGCATGTGTGTTTGCTCCCATAAAATGAAAAGGCTACTGTGTGCCAGGATGCCAACATACATGTCATTTATCACATTCTACTTAATAGTTGAAACTCCTCTGATTGGGTCAGACAGCTTATATTCGGAGTGTCTGCTTGCCCAGGTAGAATTATCTAGGTGACTACAAGATCAAAAAGGACCCTGCTGGAAACTATAAGGGACTTCTGCCCAAATCAAGATTAACATTTTATATCTTAGAAGCTCGTTCCCAAGAAGAAAGACTCATTGAAGTGAATAAACACTATAAAGAGAAGCAAGCGAAGAGTCTCATTTATACAGGCATGCATATATTTTCATTCTTTTCCCCACACCACCCGTCCCACCTATTTTCATTCTTTAATGCCAGCTTATCCTTTGGCAGTATTGAATTCCTCACATAAATATGGTCTGAGATTTTTGAGAATATTCTCTATTATCTTTTCCTGTTGTAAAAATTGCAGAACAGAAATTTCCTCAAAGCATCTTCTGTGATTAAGTCTTGAGCTCAAACCTTCATATTCTTTGTAGCTACAGATTAGAGTTTCATTAAGTATGCCAAGAGAACTTTTTGACATTCGTTGTTTTTCTTTGGTTGTTGTTTAATCATCTTGAACCTTTCAGTGACTCCCTGCCCAATAGATGGCACACAATCACAATCTCACTCACTGATGTCTAATCAATTCCAACTCATATGGACCGCAGAAGACAGGTTACTACTGCCCCGGTGGAATTCTGAGGCTGTAAATATTTTCTGGAATAGAAAGTCTTATTTTTCTTCCCTGGGGTGACTGGTGGTTTCCATCTCTTGACCTATTGGTGAGCAACTCCATGTGTAACTCAGGGTGCAACCCGACCTCCTTAAACACAATCACCCAATGAAAACTCTGCCCAATCATAATTCTCAAATGTAAAATTGTTGCCTATGCACTCGCTTCAACCATATCCTGTATCAGCTCACCGTTGGTGAATATTTTGATAGTTGCACTTTATAACATGTCATACATTATTCATGCTGATACAAAAGAACTTATTGACACACTTCTGTTTATTGGCTCATATTAAAATCTCATTTTGGAACCTGAAACCTTGTGAGAGATGCAGCCTTGAGACAATCAGTACTACATATTTACACTAGCACATAAATGGGAATATGGGTAAAAAGATTTTCCGTAGCTTCCTTCACTTGGCAATAGTTGCTCAGTATATTTTTGGATCAAAGATGAGGCAAATATTATAATATCTAGAAGTGGAAGCATTTTGTACTGATCTGTTAAGCGAAATCATTATTCTACATGATACATAATATATTTATAAGTACACTTTATATATAAAATGTGGTTCATACAAATTTGGCAAGAGATCAGACATTAAGGACACCTTACATGCAGAAAGCAAAAAGCATTAAAGGTCAGGAATGAAAGAAAAGATCAGAGTGGATGTCAGAAAGACTCTGACACTAGCGTATGATCTTCGAGTAGCTAGAGAGTAAATGGAAGAAATGAAGAAGGATAAAAGGGCTCAGCAGAAAATCTCAAAGGGTAGTCAAGAAGACAAAGTCAAATATCATAATATCATGTGAAAAGACTTAGAAAACTGAAAAAGGAGGACTGTAGTCAGCATATCTTAAAGTGAAAGAACTACAGAAAAATGTTAAGCTTGAGTTGAAATATTAAAAGATTCCCTTGGTAAAATATTGAATTATGCAAAATGCATCAAAAGGCTATGGGAAGGACACACAGAATCATTTTGCCAAAAGACAACCCACCATTTTAGGGAGTAGCATATAAGCAAGAACTGATGGTGCTGAAAGAAGAAGTTCAAGCTATGATGAAAGTATTAGGCAAAAACAAGACTCCAGGAATTGACGGAATACCAATTAAAATGTTTCAATAAGCTGATGAAGCACTGAAAGCCTTCACTCATCTAGGCTAGGAAGTTTAGAAAACAAGTCCTTTTACAGTTGACTCAAAGAGACTCATACTTGTAACCATGCAAAAGAAAGTTTATCCGAAATAATGCATAACCATAGAACAAGGCCATTAGTATCACATGAAGGCAACTTTTTGCTAAAGATTATCTAACAATAGTTGCTGCGATACATTGACAGGGAGCTGCCAGAAGTTCAGGCTAGATTCAGAAGAGGGCGTGGAACAACAAATATCATCATGGCTCACACCACATAACTCTTCATTGATATAACACCAGGACGATGTTTATTTGTGTTTTAATGGCTATGCAAAAGCATTCAATTGTGTGTCTCATAACAAAGTATGAATAGCCTTGAGAATAATGGGAATTACAGAATATTTCATTGTGTTCATTTGGAACTTGTACAGGAACCAAGATGAAGTTGTGCAAACAGATCAAAGGCATGATGTTAAACCAGGAAATGTGTGGACCAGTGTTGAATTCACTCACTTTACTTATGCAAACTTTATAGATTAGAAAATAATTGTAGGTTGATCTCTTGAAAAATAGTGCATCAGGATTGATGGAAATCTTATTAACAATATTCAATATGCAAATACATTTTGCTGAAGTGAGAAGTACTAGAAACATTTGCTGATGGAGATCAGGGATTACAGCCTTCAGTGTGGATTATGACTCCATGAAAAAAGACCAGCATCCTCACAACCGGGCCAAGAGACAACATGCTGGTTAGTGAAGAAAATATTGAAGCTGTCAAAGAGTTCTTCTTGTCTGGAACCACACCCAATGCTTTGGTCAAGAAGCAGCATTCAAGAGATTGAAAGATAGATTGCATTGGGCAAATCTGCTACACAGTAGTCATTTAAAGTTTTGAAAAAAGATATCGAGATTACATTGAAGACTATAGTGAGCCTTACAAAAACCATGTTGTTTTCACTTGTCTCAAAAGAGAGGGAAAATTGGATAATGAATAAGGAAGCCTGAAGAAAAATATATGGATTTTAACTATGGTGCTCGTGAAAAAATAGTAATTGCACCATGGACTTCCAAATGAGCAAACACATCTAACTTGGAAGAAGTACAGTCAGCACTGCTCCTTGGAAGAATGCATAGAGAGACTTCTGAACATTAGCCATGTATCAGGAGAGATCAGGTCATGGAGAAGGACATTGGACTTGGTAAAATAGGGGGACATCGAAAACAAGGAAGACTTTGAACAAGATGAATCAGCACAGTGGCTACAACAAGTGGCTCAAATATGAGAACAATTGTACTGAAGGTGCAGGATAGGGCAGTGTTTAGTTCTGTTGTATATAGGGATGCTATGTATCCAAGGGGTCCCAATGCATCTAACAACATTAAAAGACTTACCATGAAACGTGATAAATAAATATCACTTACAACCTGAAGATACAAATCTTGGTGTAAACAAGTATATTGCCCAATAGAAAAATTATTATATCGAGTATAAGTTAATTTAAAAGGGACTTAAAGGTCATAGTTTAATAACAAAGTCTTCCTACAATTTGTTTCCCTTTACTTGGTGAAGCAATTAGAAAATATTTGTCAATTTAGAAATTTTTAATATTAATTGAAATACCATTATCCACTTTTAATGAATAGCAAGTTTGTCCCAACAACTCAATGAGTCTGAATATAAAGCAATCTCAAATATTATGTTTGGGGTCAGAATAGGCTGCATTGTGTTGTTGTTCCATACTGTCATATTTATCTCAACTCCAGGTCACCCCATGCTATAGAACAGAACTGCCCCAGCCTAAAAGCTTTCCTGGAGAATATTACCATGCCACCTTTAGATGGCGTCATAGTCCTGCCTGTGACTGCTGGCTCCTCATCGAGCCAACTCCAAGATTCCAAATAATAAGGCAATGATAATGTTTTCTGAACCAGCAATGGCAAATCAGCAGGCATATGTTAGCAGAACACTCAGAAAGAGATGTCTGTAACCCTAAACAATATTGCAAATAGAGTACCCTTGATGGAAGTTAAATAACCCCAGGTCCATAAGGGTGATAAAATGTTTGCAAGTATCGAAGACCTCCTGGAAAAAGTACAATCTAAGCATTATAGGAGGAAACAAGTCTAAGAAAAACATTTATTTCTTCAACCACACCTTGGATCTTCTTTGGAAGTTTATGTTTCACCTCTGGAGTGACCAGAGAGGAGTGGCGCCTTGGGGACAATAAGTGGCACACAACACTAAGAACCATTGTGACGATGGTGCAGGACCAGCCAGGGTATCCTTCTGTTGTGCGGAAGGTCTCTCTGGGGGGGAAACAAATGCGGGGCACCTAACTGCAGCAGCAGCGTCCTTAATGCTTCTCACTAACATCTCACGTCACAGCGTTTTATTGTTTTTATCACGGCCACTTTGCTTAGTTCTTAACAACAACGTTGTTTTCCAGTTTTTGATAATATCATGCACAGTGCTGGTACACAAGAATGCTTGATAATAAGCCCAGTTATTTGGAGTCATGGCTAAATAAAACCAGTCGCATTAACTCAGCTAACGTGAAGCATGTGAAAATACACTGCTTTTGCCAAATGGCAAGGAGCAGAGTGAATTGGGAAAATGCATTTGGTTTTCAGGCTTCTATGTGTGTGTTACAGGTCATGCAGAGTGAAGAAAACATTGAAAATCCACATTTAGACCAAGTCAGCTGAACCCTTTCAAAGTTCCATTCTTTTAAAAGCCAAGTAACTGCTAGTTTTTCACATATCTTCCAAATGAGGAACTCTTGTAGGCAACTGCTCAATTTTTTACTGAATGGAAAATGATGGGGTTTTCTCTCTTTCTTTCTTTCTTTGTTTCCTTCTTTCTTTCAACAAAGTGACGGGGTGGTCAATGTTAGCATATAATATGTGATCATATATCTTATAGAGATTGACATTCCTCATTTGGCTTCTTCCTACAAGGTCATAAAACCTTAAATAGGAAGTAGAAGTATTTGAGTGTCATTCTTCTGTCTCATTCTTTCTAAGATTATAGAAGCTTTAATTTTTCCTTGTTTTTTCTACTTTTAATTTAACATTTTTGACTATAGCTGGAGAGACTGTGCAGCCATTTTTCCAGGATCTCTTAATTGAATTATTGTTCAGGATTCTTGTTCACCGTATGTATGTATTCTTAAGGGAAAAAATGACACTGAAGATCAATGCTCTTTTCAACATCTCAGTTTATAATCCTGTGTGATGTTCCATTGGTCATCAGACAAATGCTTAAGGGACCAGCAGTATGTAATCAAGGTAGTCTTTCCTTTAGATCCATCTAACATGTAATTTTCCATTCCAAATACTCAAGTCAGTAGTTTCTAGCTATTACATTATTTCATCATAGAGGATCTTATTGTATGTCTTCTTAGCTGCAGGCTAAACCAACTAAAAAAGTGAAAACTCAAATATTGCATTATTGTAAGTCAATTCTGATTCATATGACTTTGTAGTACCAAACAAAATTGCCTCATAGGATTTCGTAGGTGCTAATCTTTATGGAAGTAGATGGTGATCCCTTTCTCTCCCTGAGGAGTCACTGTTTGATCAGTAACTAAGAACTTAACCACTGAGATACAGAACTCCCTCCTTAAAAATAATTGTTTCTCTTAAAAATTATTTAAAATTAAGAAATATATTCTTCATCTATCAAATATTTCTTTTGAGCTGTTCTCTGTTATGCACATGACTTGGTATCTCTAATCATAGGAGATAGCAAATAAATATTTGTTTGATGGATAAATGAAGGGAATATTATATTGATAGTACATTATATGTTAGTTTCCCACATTCTGTCTGACTATGTTCCATTGGTATGAGCAGCGATATGGACCTCTTCAGATCCTTGGCCGGGCAACTCTGTTCCAAATTTCTTGATGTAGATCCGCAGTTCTCTACCTGTGGGTCACGGCCCCTTTGGTGGTTGAACAACCCTTTACAAGAGTTACCCGATTGACAATAAAGTGACAGTCATGAATGTAACAACAATAATACTCTTGTAGTTCAGGGGTGACCACAGCACGGGGAATTGTATTAAAGGGTCACCGCATTAGGGAGGTTGAGAACCACTGCTGTAGAGGATTGAGCACCCCCATGCTGCAGCTGTTTCCTGAAACATTTCAGTCGGGGTTTTTTTCAGTGCAATCGTTTTTGCCTTTTCCTTTTTGTAAAGATATATAAAATTAATATCTTACTTTTCAATTTTGTTGTAACTTTTATATGTTCAGTGTTTGTTTAACTTGTTTTTATAAGTTAATATTTCAGGAAACTATCATTTTCACAACCTTAAAATTTTATTAAAAGAGATAGTGTTATTCTTTAACTCATAGAATCTTTGGTCATTAGTGTATCACATCTATTATTGAGATAGCCTCTACATCCAGGTAGGTTATACTCAAGGTCATAGACTGTGGTTCTCCTGGACTATTTTAACTTTCGTCAGCTTTTACTTGAACTAGTTTATGAGCAATTGGTGGTTTATTCCACAGTTAGCCACAGAGCCCTTCTTTGACTGATACAGAATTCCTCCATCATGCCTTCCTATGTATTCCTGCTAGTGGCATTCAGGTGTATAGTCACCAATATGTATGTTCAGTGAATAAGCCATTGGTACTGAAGAATTTTGTCCTGTAATTCCCAGGGCTATTTCTCTCATAAAGGTCATTGTTTCCAACTGATGCTCTTTCTTGTGTTCCCAACTGTTATAATCACAAAAATTATTGATACATCCTGATTATATGTAAAATCAATCTCCAGAACAGATTTTATCAACTCAAAATAGGTTTGATGTAATTAACACTAATAAATTAAGACCAGAGAAGTCATAGAATACATCAAGATACCATACATAAATAAACCAAAGGTTATTTAAAAAACAATCAATAAAAACAAAAATGAATAAGAAGCAGATCATGAACACATGTTTGCTTCCCCATCTTCATTTCAGCACAGTTCATATTAGCTTGAACGTGCAAACATCTTCAATTCCCATTAGTAGATGATTGGATGAAGAAACTCTGATACATCCACAAAATGCAATAGTACACATTCCTTATAAGTAACAATGAATCCATGAAACACCTCAAGACATGGAGGGAGCTGGAAGACATTATGCTTAGTGAAATTAGTCAAGCATGTTTTGTGCAATACTGGCCTTCTGGAGGGGAACACAGAAGAGACTGGTGCTACAGCAAAATGTGCTGAAGAAATGAGAAGTCAGGGAAAATAGCATTGGGTATTAGAGGCTTGTCTCTAAACAAGCAGCCTTCTAAGTGAGATGTCAAGCAAATCCACATAGAAGAAGCACACGAGCAGTCCCTGAAGTACTGTGAAGCATATAATCTGAAGTTGAAGAAGGGATTAACATCTAAGCCTATAGTGTGAAAATTTTGTTTGCAGAGCACTATGTATGACAGTGGGAGTCCGAGAGACATTTGTGAAATGGCCAAAATAAGCCGCTGGTGAACGCCTTCTATCCACAATGAAAGGCAAGGGGTTACTAAACAGAGGGCATTAGAGAGTAGAGTATGAGAGATCAGAACAGTTAGAACATTGTCAGCAGAATCCCTGAGTGATGCAGTGCTGGACCTGCTCTGATTCCCAAAATAGTCTGTGTTTTTACTTTGTGTTGTTTTGTTTGTATATATTCAGGTGGATCTCAGAGATTTTTATGTAATTGGGGGTCACCCATTTGAAGCTGTATTATCTGTTTTTCTAATTTTTGGTATATGAAAGCCAGGATTGATGAACCTACAGAGACAGCCAGTAGAATAAGAGTTCCTGCAGGAGAGGGGTCTAGGGGTGATGGTGTGGTGAAGGGAAAATGATGCCAAGGGGTCCATGTAGAAAAAGGATGTTTGAAAACTGACTGTCATAGCAAAAGGGACAGTTCTCCTGGAGGTGATTGAGCTATGGAATGATATGATGTAAGTATTAATTCTCAATTATAAAATTTTAAATATAAATAAAAATGAATATCAGAAAAGATTCAGAAATTCATTCTCAAAAGTAGAGAAGTAATAGGAAGTGCAGAAATGATAAAAGGACATGAACAAAATATTCCAAAGGCAACTGGAGGGGAAAAATACATTATTATAATAAAAGGTCTAAATGTCAGGTGATACAATCCTAAAAGGGCAGATAGTCCTCTGGGTTTCTCAAGATGAAGGAAGTTAAGGAAAAACACTCAAACACTGATATTAAAAAATTTTATTGACAAAATATTGAGTGAAGCTAGAAATACCAAAAGAAGATTGGAGGAATTCTCAGTCACTTTACCAAAACAGACTAGTCAGCAGTCAATCATTTCTGAAAATAATGCATGTGAAATAGTTGATTATATTAAAGGAGGACGTTTTAACTGTACTCAAGGCACTCCAGAAAAAATAATTAAGTTGAAAAAGTACCAATTGAGATGTTCCAGCAAGAAAATGTAGTATTAGGGGTGTATTAAGAAATTTGGAATACACTTATATAGACAAGACCTAGAAAAGACCCATAGTCCTGCCCATTCCAAATGAATATCATCCAACAGAATTTAGAAATTATTGGGTTAATATCAAATACAAGCATAATAGTTGTGAAGATCATTTAAAATTATTTCAGCAGTATACTGACATGGAACTGCTAGGAATTCAAGAGAGATTCAAAAGAGGAAAGAGAAAAAGGAATATTATTGCTGATGATCCGATCAGATGAACTTAGCTAAAAAGAGATAATATAGAAAGTTGTTAAACTATGTTTTATTAGGTATGCAAAGATATTTGGCTGTGTGGATTTGATAAATAATTATGGATAACACAGAGAATAATTGGAACTCTAGAAGACTTTAAAGGCAAATATGTTCACAGAGACCCTTAGCAAAGGACAAGAGGTGTCATAGGAATAAAAAAGGGGTACTAAAAAAGGGGTACCTGTACCATGAAAGGTACAGGTCAGGTTTGTATCCTTTATCCACACTTTCTATCTATAAACTGGCACATAGTTCAAGAAGTTGTTCTATATGAAGAAGAATATGGCATCAAGATTATGACCTTGGTATGTCCAGATTTGAGTAAAAAAAAACAAATTTAGGTTTGATTAAATTAGTAGGTATGTATAAAATATCATTGCACACAACACCCCCCTAAATGTTGATTAATACAAAGCAACAACATAAATAGCATTATCATGTCGATTCTGAAATAATACAACTGTCATATGGGGATCCTGTAGGGCTAGGCAAACCTAGAAATGTTATCTTTGCATTCAAGTTCTACATTGTTGCTAGCCAGCTTCCCCTCCTCCCCCTGCACACACACATGCCTCACACCAGCAATATGTCATACTTTCATGGAATGGCTACTTTGGAAGGACACTCACATATTTGGAGACAAGCCTATTACACTGTTGTTGTTTTGGGTGCCATTGTCTATAGGTCCAACCTATAGACACCCAGTGTCTAGCAGAATGAACCCGCTCTGTCCTGCACCCTCCTCACAATCTTCCCCAGGCTGAGCCCATTGTTGCAGACATGTGTCAATTCCTCTTCTCAGAGGGCTTCCTCAATTTCACTGCCCCATTCACTTTACCAAACGTGATGTCCTTCACCTGACAATATGTGCAAAATAAGTACATGAAGTCTTGCCATCTGAGATAGTTAAGATTTCTTTTTCCAATCTACCCAATAAACACGTGTGATTAATTGAAAGGCGGAGAGATAAATGGCTCGGTGAGCCTCACCTTTCTAGTTCTCTGGTCTCTTGCTTTCTGATTGTCGGATCGGGGTGCAGCTGCCTTAGCCAGTTCCCTGCTTCAGCTGGCAAGGCTCACTTCCTGTGAAACATCCCTGAGGAGAAGCCACAGGGACCTGCCCAGATGCAGCCCTGGGTGCTGGAACAGTCACGTGGAGATTCCTGCCAGCACTAAGATGCTTGCACACTCACTGATTTGAATTGCTTCCTGCAATCTGTATCATTGAATGTGCTCTGTGAGATTGAGGAGGACTCTGTAGATTAGTGTTGGACGTATGGGCTGATGATGGACTTATTGACTTGGACAGCACTGGGTTGGGATGCTTTCTTAATGTGCACTTACCCTTTATATAAAACCATTTCTTATACATATGTGTTTCTGTGAATTTGTTTTTCTAGTCTGTCCAGACTAACACATAATCCATATCTCTAAGGACCACCCTGGTGTTACTTCTTCAGCGTTAGATTCATCTTTAAGTCATTCAGTAGCACTTCCAATATTCATTGCCAGCAACACAATTCAAATCCATTTATTATCCTCTGATGTTGTATATTCAATGTCCAACTTTCAAAAGCATATAAAGCAGTAGAAAATACTGTGGATTGGATTAGACATACTTTAGTCCAAAAGGAAACCCTCTTACTTCTCAATACTTTGACGATGTCTTGTGCAACCAATTTATCTCATGAAACATGTCTTTTGAGCTCTTGAATGCTGTGTCCATGGCCATTGATAGTAAAGCCAAGTGAGATAAAATCCTTGTGGACTTCAACCTTTTCTCTATCTATCTTGTTATCTCTTGGTTCAGTTTTGAAGATTATGATCTTCTTTACATTGTGTTGTTATCCATACTGAAAGTTGTAATTTCTGATCTTCATCACAAGTGACTCACTCAGTAATCAAGGTTGTGTCGTCTGCATGATAGTTGTAGTATTTATGTTTCAGTGGGACCACATAAGTAAGATGGAGCTAACTACTTTCTCTGCCTGCATTCTGCTCATAGTCAGATTCAGACTCTGAGATAGTTTTATGTCTTAAAATATTTCTTTTTGACTTGAATTGTTAGCAAACCTTCCTCCAATCTTAACACTACAATCTTCTTTTTTCATATAAGACGACTTTTTTGATTTTTTGCTCAACATGCACCTTGAATAAGTATTGTCAAAGAATAGAACCCTGACACACACTTTTCCTGATATTAAACCATGTAGAATTTCCTTGTTCTGTTTTTCACAACTGCCTCTTGCTCCACCATGTACAAGTTCCTCATTAGAACAATAAAGTGTTCTGGAATTCCCATTCTCAAGGTTACCCAGAGTTTATAAGGATCCACACAGTCTTGGCATATTCAATAAAACACTAGTAAATATCTTTTTGCTATTCTGTGCTTGAAGACAAGATCCATCTGACATCAGCAATGATAACCCTTGTGCCAGATTCTCCTCTGAATCTGGCCTCGATATCTGCCAGTTCCCAGTCAATGTACCACATCCCTTTCCAGATAATCTGCAAAATTGTGCTTATGTGTGATAGCAAAGATTTTGTTCTATAGTCTGACCAGTCTGTTGAGTTGCCTTTCTTTCCAACTGGTTGACTAAATATTCTTCCTAATTTCATGGCATAGATGAGGACTTTCTTCCAGGGCTCCTTCAACTTTTTTTCTGCTAATGTTCTTAATGAAGTTTGAACATTTCCTTTAGCACCATGAATTCTTGTTCATATGAGTACATTGCATTCTTCAATGATGAACTGTAGAGTAAGTAGTTCTCTCTGCTACAGTGACTCTGTGTGTTCTTTCCATTTTCTATTAATGTCTCCTTCACCATTTAATATTTTGCCCAAAGCATCTTTCAAGATCACAAGTTAAGGGGTTTTTTATTTGCTTGTTTTTTAGTTCTTTCAGTTGAAGCTCTGATGAGCATGCACATCCCTTTTGGTTTTCTAATTCTGGTTGTCTGCACATTTCATTATAATATTTGATATTATGTCTTCTCTAGCTGCCTTTGATATTTTCTACTCAGTTCTTTGATTTCATTTTTCTTTCATTTGCTTTAGCTACTGTACTCTTAAAAAGTGAGCTTCAGCATCTCTTTTGCCATCTACTTTGACTTGCTTTGTTCCCTGTCTTTTTTATGACCTTTTGCTTTCTTCATGAATGGTGGATGCCATGTCCTTGCCCAGCTCATCAGGTATTCTGTCATTTGTGTTCAATGTATAAAATCTGTTTTTGAGACAGTCTCAAGATTCAAGGTTGTGTTTTGGCTCTTGTGGAATTCTCTTCAGCTTTACCTTGAGCTTCCATATTAGCAATTGATGGTCTATTCCACAATTAATGGTCAACACATAATCTGATTTCAGGTGCTGATATCGAGCTTCTCTAAATCTCTTCCCACAGATGTACTAAATTTATTTCTGTGTATTCCATCTGGAATAGTCCACATGTCACTTTCTGCATTGTTGAATAAAACATCTGCTACAAATTCTTGGTTTTGTAAAATTCTCTTATGGGATCCCCAATTTCATTTCTGTCATGTAGTTCATATTTTATAACTGCCATTATTTCCTCTTTGTTTCCAACCTTTGCATTCTAATGGACAATAATTATTTATGCATCTTGATTGCATGTTCTAACAATGCCAGATGAAATATTTTTTATAGAATTCTTCAATTCCGCTGAGCCCTGGTGGCGTAGTGGTTGTGCGCAGGACTGTGGTCCACTGGGTTGGAGGTTAAAATCCAGCAGCAAGGCTGGGCCTCCTACTCCCACCACCAGAGGGCAGTGATGCCCCAAAAATTAAAAAAAAAGAATTCTTCAATTCCTTCATCATTAGTTTTTGTGTTTGGTGCATAAATTTGAATGATAATTGTATTTGTTAGATCTCCTTTACATCGCATAAATCTAAACATATCAAAGACATTTTGTGAGTTGCAAGATTTCATGTCAACTATACATTTTTGACTAGGTATGTAGTCTGCCCTGTTAATCAGGTCACAGTTTGATGCTATGTCTTTGGGAGTGTGGCTTTCTGAGAAGGAAGAACCTGCGAACTTCCTTTTGATTCTTCCACTCTTCCCTAGCAGATTTTTGCAGTTGTTTGTCCTTGACTCTTTCCCAATTGGGAAATGAAGATTCCAAAGCCTCCACTCCCACAGGTTTTACCCAAAGTTCACCTCACTCTGAGAAATCTTTTCATCTGATGTCACATTGCAAGTGCTCTGTGACCCAAAGATTCCATTCTCTGGCATTACCTCCAACAATGTTTTGCTTCCATTCATTAGCTCCGACTATCTGACAATGTTTCAAAGTTACGCATACCATTTTTAGCAACTACTTCCTCCAATGTGAGGAGCTGAGTCCGTCTTTGTTGCTTGTTCTTGCTCCTAGTCTGAAACCTATTCAGTTGTGTGACACTGCTGACATTTGAAATATCAGTGACATAGCTCTCAGTGTCATATCAATACACACACCACCATAGTTTGACAAACTTACACACGGCAGTGTGTGAAAATGCCAATTGGCCAGATCCCAAACTCTTTGCTACTGTTTTAATTATTAAAGCATAACCCTGCTCAAGTGTCTACTAATTATTGCAAAAATTCACAATCAAGAACAAATGTTCTGTACATCAGTATACATTATGATTTTTGATATATTTAGCTTTATTCCTTCTGTCTTGTTTTTATTTAATATATTTTCTTGTTTTCATAGGATTTCTAAAAATTCCTCTAGGTATATAAAAAATTATACTGTTACTATTCCAGTTACAGTCATCTTTATTGTAAGATTTCTATGTAATCTGCATTTTTCTTTAACTGAGTTATGGAAAATCTATGATCTCCTCCCTGAATAAAATGGAACTTTTGGCAAACTTTTACCCTTCCTACCCCAATTCTTCTTCACATCATTGTATTCTCCAAACCTAGAGAATAATTCTATGGTTATGAGAATAAAAATTTTATAGTTATGACTCTTACATTTTTAAAGTCAAGCAATAGCAACAATTTTTGTCTTTCATAACGTTTGTCTTTTGTTTATTTTTGATTTTGCTAGTTTCTTTTCTTTTGTACCTTGATGTCTTCTACATTTGAGGTTACTTTGCTTTGGTTGTTCCAGTCTGTTTAGTAGAAAAATGATTCATCGATATTCAGCCTTTTTTCTTTTATAACATAAAACTAAACTCGCTGCCATTGTGTTAGTCTGGGTAGACTAGAGAAACAAATTCATAAACACATATGCATATGAGATAGTTTTTATATAAAGGGGAGGGGATTGTACCTTAAAAAAGTAACCCAATTAAGTCTAGTTCAAGCCCAGAAGTCAGATACCAATACAAAGTCCCCTTCAGAGTCATGAGCCATACGCAATGACATCAAAGGTAAGACAGGCACAGGCCTGAAGGCCTGAAGTGGGCAGAAGTCTTTGGATCCAGTGACACTGTAAGCATTAGCAGGGCCCTCTATGTGGCGTTTCTGGCTTCAGAGGTCTGGTTCCATCAGGCTAGGTGCATGTGGCTTCTCCTCCGGGATGCCTCGCAGGGAGTCAGTCTTGTGTTTTGTCAATAGAGCATCTCCAAGAGAGTGTTGTCAGTAGAAAATCTCTAAGGACGCGAACGGAGTGAGCTAGTATCTCCGCCCCCAAGAAAGAATCACCACATTTCCCAGAATTCTCAAGAGAAGGCCATGCCCACACAGAGGTCTCATTGGCTACCTCCAGATTGGCAGGCTAGACTCCACCCCTGCACTCTTAATCCTCAAAGTGACACCAGATGAGGTGACTTCCACAGCGATCAAGTCAATTCTCACTCATGGCGAATCTACAGGACAGGGCAGAACTCTCCCTGCAGGTTCTCCAAACTGTAACTGTTAGCAGGCAGAGAAAGGTGCCTTTCTCCAGAGAGAGGATGGGGGTCTCAATTTGCTGACCTTCCATATCCCAGCCCAGCATGGCACCCTTACACCTGGGCCTTTATACAAATGAATGGTCTAGGGCTGAGCCCCGGTGGTGTAAGTGGTTGAGTGCGGGACTGCAGTCCATGGGCTTGGCGGTTCAAATCCAGCGGCGGCTCTCTGGAGTGGCACTGGGTAGCACCCACGACCACCAGAGACAGTGATGCCCCCCCCCCCAAAAAAAGAAAAAAAAGAATGGTCTAAATATTCCCCTGTCACTGTATTCTACATATTTTTATATTATATTTTTGGTACTATTTCATTCCAAGTTCCCTTTTACATTTGCTCATAATTCATTTTCTTGATCCATATATGTTCCAGGAGTGAGCTTTTATAATTTGCAAATAGTTTGAAGAGTCTCATTTTATTTTTTGCTATTGATTTCTAGTTTAATTATATTGCGAGAATGTATACGATGCCAATTATTTATAATTTTCTAGTCTTATATTCTGTTGCACTGGGATGTATT
Source organism: Nesogale talazaci (assembly GCA_004026705.1). Taxonomy (NCBI): domain Eukaryota; kingdom Metazoa; phylum Chordata; class Mammalia; order Afrosoricida; family Tenrecidae; genus Nesogale; species Nesogale talazaci. The sequence continues at coordinate 62,151 of PVJH01005683.1, read as the reverse complement.
GAAATTCATTGTATCTTATTCCAGGGCCATGTTTTTCTAACATTTATATATATAATATTATTAATATATTATGTATATTAATAATATACTATATATCAATACTATATATAATGTGTAGATTGTTCAATGGTTGATTATAGTAGCCATATGTTTTATATGCCATATGTTTATATGTCCTCTTGTTTGCTACATATTATCAATATAATTGTGTTTCCCCCAAAAAATTGTGCTGAAGTTCTAATGCTGGGACCACCAAACATGACCTTATTTTGAAATATGAGCTTGTAGTAAGATATTAAGAGGTGATACCAGATTATAGTGAGTTTTAGCTCTAACTAGTCACAGATCGTGCTTTATAAAAGAGAGCGTAATAGATACAAATAGCCATACAAAATGTTGGAGACATATGCCTGTACACGTCCAGAAATGCCAGGACTGCCAGGAGCTGCTAGAAACTGTCAGAGACAAAGATGGACCTTCTCTGAGCATCAGTGAACTGAACTCTGACATTCACCTTCGTTAACTGTGAGAATTTAACTTATGTTCTTAAAAGTCATGCGTGGGTACATTGTGCGAAGGCATTTCCAGGTGCCTAACCATCAATCATAGAAACCACAGGCAAAGGACATATCACACTACAAGGGATTTCTGTAAAGTGCTGAAAAGCAAAGATGTTATTTTCAGTTGTCTGACTCAAGCTATGTTATTTTAATTTGCCTCCTATACATCTGAAAGCTGGACAATGAATCAGGAAGATAAAAAAGAAATTGTTGGTTTTGAATTCTGTTGCTGAAGAATATTAAATATACCATGGTCTGCCAGAAGAGCAAACAAATCTCTCTTGGAAGAAGTACAGCCAGTACTTAGAGGTGAGAATGACTAGATTTTGCCTCATGTACTTTGGACACTTTATCGGGAGGCTCAGACCCTGGGTAAGGACATCATGCTTTCTACAGTAAAAGGTCAGCCAGAAAGAGGACAGAGTGCTTAAAACAGTGTGTCCAAATATAACAACTGTGAAGAAATTCCAGGATCCCACAGTGTTTATTCTGTTGTGTGTAGACTCACTGTGAGCCAGGACCAACTCGACAGGGCTTACCGAGAACAACAGGTAACTAAGACGTGATGCTGCTTTCCCTTTTTCTAATTTTATTTTTTATATATGTAGTCTGTTGTTTTATTTTGCCTTAGAGGTGTTATTCATGATCATTTAGATGTTATTTTAGTATCAGGCAGAGGTACACACTTCTGTTTTCTATTGATCTGGCATGGCCAGAGTAGGGCTGATGGAGTAGGGCCAGGCTGATGGAGACTGCTTTTTGACAAAGAAAAGGAATATAAGATTAATAAAGCACAACAATTTACCATGACAATATATTTCAGTTTCAAAGTAAATCATATAACCATGCTTGGTTTTTCTATAAATTAAAAATTGTGCCATATGATTAGAATTAGGGGAAACTTGGTAAATTAATGGATTATCTTTTTTATTACTATAGTTCTCCAAAATGTATATAACATATTCTTCATAATTTTTTGAGCATATATGCAAATGAACACACCCTCCCTAAGGGAGATATACTACCCATGCTGAAAGTCCAGTTAAGAGTCCTGTGGCTTTATGGGACATGCTAGAGTGTTTTTGCTACACCCTGACATGTGTAAAATTCCACACCAGACCTAATGGGGCTTCTTTGGATCCTTTGATTCATGGTTAAGAAGTGCTATGGCCTTATTTCCTATCATCAACTATATGAACATGGGTTTAGGTCACTATGCAGGTATAATAACTATGCTTTTTTTTTAAGGTAAGAATGATAGAGTTATAGCAGATAAACAATTCCCTTAAGAATTCCAGGATTTGGGCTGAGCCCTGGTGGCGTAGTGGTTGTGCATGGTACTGCTGCCCACTGGGTTGGAGGTTCAATTCCACAGGAGCAAGGGCTGGGCCTCCTATTCCCACCACCAGAGGGCAGTGATGCCCCAAAAACAAAACAAAAAAAAAAAGAATTCCAGAATTCCAAGCATGGAGAGATTTTAAAAGTCTCCACCCTATGAACAGTTCTTTTCTCTAATGTAGTTTCCATTTCTGTGGTTCTCTGTGATTCCTTTTTCCATCCTCTAGTGTTTGCTTAGGGACAGGGGTTTTGTCCCTTCTATCCCTGCAAAGGACCCCATAGAGGAGGTTAGAAAAAAATCAGGCAACCATTAGATCCTATGACCCTGCCAAACTGAGTATGCTCCTCTTCAAGCCTCTGAGCTAGGTGGGAAGTACACCTAAGTGGGGCAAACTAGGCCCAAGCTGGTGACATCACCCAGGTGCCCTAATTCAGCCAATGTGATCCACCAATACTGTCAACCACGTCTACTCCCAGTCCGGGGGTAGACTAGAATATAGGCAGGGAGCACACACGGGGACGCTTTTTTACCATGCTACTAGTCAGAGGTAGGTTGGAGGGTTGCGGTATACATGTGCAACCTAGGTCTGCCCCCTCAGGGTTGGTTTCTGTTCCTGCTTGGGGCACAGGGCCTCTGGACTTCTGGTCTCCTGGATCACCCCCAGTTATGCACTCATGGATACCATTTTCCATGAGCTTGCTTGTTCCCAGTTGTGAACCCCTTTGAGACTATAAAAACCTGAAACTTCATAAATACTCATTTGGATTACAAATTGGGCTGTGGCATAAATTCTTTCATTGTGCAAAGCCAAGAACCAAGGTAAAATGACTCCAGAAACCTAACACAAGGAAGTATTCCTTTTCCATCATTGTCTTTTTCCACAACTGAAATAAATATTGAGGAATTTTTTCCTTTTTGGGGTGGTTGTAGATTAAATTATGGATTCCAAAAGTATAGTTGGAACCATAACTCCTATACTCATAGATGAAATTGCCTTTGAGAATATGGTTTGCCTTATTTTGTGATTACACACAAATCAATGTATGGTGGGTCCTAAATTTAATTGCTTCTAAGTTATAATGAGTAATACAAAGACAGACAAGCATAAAGTATGTGGGAGGGTAGATAATTACCCCTTAAGGGTTGCCAAGAAACATCGTGGCTATAGACCTTGAAACACACAAGAGCCTTCCCCAAGAGAAAACAAAGACACTTTCCTTACAGTCAATCTCCTGAATTTATGCATCCATTGCTGCTGTTAGATGCTGTCCTGTCAATTCCAACTTACAATTCCAAATTACACGGGCTCAACAGAATGACACCACGAGGTCCTCCTAAATCTTCACTATCATTGTTATGTTTGAGCAATTGTTGGAACCATTGTGTCAAGCAATCTCTTTGGTAGATTTTAAAAATGGACTTTCTATTTTACCAAGGACTGTTCTCTCCTGATTGGGAAAAAGGTTCTTCTTTTTATTGACTTAAACAGTTACAGTTTCTAACACTCACGGAGGCAGTTCTTCCCTGTCCAATAGGTTCAGGAGTCAGCACGGAGTTAGGAGCAGACTTTTGATCTCTCCTGATACAGTGAACAAAGGAAGTGAATTAAAGTCTCTACATCTGTGTTTTCTCAGAGCACTATGTGGATGTGCATTATTCTAGGTAGCCTAGAGAAACAAATATATGTGTGTTTGTATGTGTGTGTGTGTGTGTGTGTGTGTGTGTGTATATATATATATATATATATATATAGAGAGAGAGAGAGAGAGAGAGAGAGAGAGAGAGTTTATACACAAGGGTAATTGAATATTGAGAAAATGCCCCACCCTAGTCCAAATCAAGTCCATAAGTCCAATATTAGCCTATATGTTTGATATCAATCAATAAAATCCTCTTCAGACTCATGAAATACATGCAATGTTGCCGAATACAGGAGAATCACAGGCCAGTGTGTTGGAAGTCTTATGGATCAGAGGCATTGTATGCATCCTGGTGCTGGCAGGGGTCTCTAAGTAACTGCTACATCCCTAGATGTCTGGTTGCATCGGGTAGTTCCATATGGCTTCTGCAGCTCCCAGGGCATAGCGGCATGTGTCTTGTCAGTAATGTCTCACAGGGAGTGAGCAGAGAGACTTAGAATGAGTAGTGAGACAGAGAAATGTCTTCTGCTTCCAAGGAGGAAATATATGAGTTCTCAGAAATCTCAGGAGATGGTCATACCAACACAGAGGCCTCATTGGCTATGACCCGATTGACAGACCACACTCCACCCTTTCACTCTTAATCCTCTCAAGTCCCAAATTGATATCAGAATATGTAACTACCACACTGTACTAGCAAAATAGATTCGTTTGCTCTTCTGCAAGTTCATTGTTGTTATATACCATTGAATCATTTCCAACTCATAGTAACTGTGTGCAAAGAAAGAATGAAGCAATGTCCAGACCTACACAGTCCTCACAATCTTTGCTCTGTGTATCATATTGTCGTAGCTACTATGTCAATCCTTCTTCTTGACAACCTTTAACTTTTGTGAGCATGACATCCTTTTCCAGGACATCCAAAGTACATAGACAAAGTCTTGTTATTCTTGCTTGTAAGGAAAATCTTGACTGTATTTCTTACAAAAGAGATTGCTTATTCTTCTGGCAGTCCATTGTTTTAATATTCTTTGCCAACCCTAATTCAAATTGTCAATTTCTCTTTCATCTTCTTTAGTCATTTTCCACTTTTTCCATGCATGTGAGGTGATTGAAAATCCCATGACTTCTGTCAGGCTCATCGGAGTTCTCAAGGTGACATCCTTTATCTTCAGCATGCTAAAGAGGTTGTCTGGAGCAGGGTTGTCCAATTCAAAAAAATTCTCTGATATTGTGACTGTTGCTTCTACAAGGGGTGAATATGGATCTAAGCAAAATGAATTCTTTTACAATTTAAATCATTTTCTACATTTATCATGATGTTACTTATTGCTTCACTTAGTAGAATATTTTCTTTTGTTTTTATTGAAATGTAATGAATAGTCAACAAACCAACGATGTTTTATACTTGTGAGGAATTTGGTTTTCTTTACATTGAATTTTAATCCATGTTGATAGCTGTAGTATGATTTTCATGAGCGAGATTGTCATGTCCTCATCACAGGTTGTTAATAAGCCTTCCTTTAATCCTATTGCCTCATTCTTCATCAGATAGTCCAGTCTTTTTAATTATTTTTTCAGTATACTGATCAAATAAATAAGGGGAAAAGTTACAGTGCTGAAGCACTGATTTTAAATCATGTAATATCTCATTAAGCTGTGTGAAGTATTGCTTCTTGGTCTATATACAGTTTTGATGATCTATTCAATATCCTTTGTCAATCATAATTCAAATACAAATGTTAGGTAGCCAGAGGGGACTCTGGTAGGTTGTATCCCCAGTGTCTGCATAAGACCTCAACAAAGATGTTGGAGAGAAATTAGGCACCCATTAGACACCTATAGAAAGATCCAAATTGAGCATACTCAGACACAAACCCCCTAGGCTCAGGTAGAAGTCCACATGGATACATAGAATAGGCCCAGCCACATGACATCACAGAGGTGGACTTACACTCAGCCCTTACCCAATACCCTCAATCAATCCCCTCCCCTTCCCTCCAGCCAGTGGGGTTAAAAGCAGCCCTCTGCAGGCTGGTCATCTCTTTCTCTTTCAGGCATGCTTGTCAGGAGAAGGGTGACAATCTCTGCTTGGGTGCTGGGGCCCCATTTCCCTCTCCTTGCCCCTGGGATTTCATCGTTCCACAAGCAGAGGTTTTGGCCCTTAATCCGTATACTTTGCATGTGGTTTTCCAGGGTGAACCCCTTCACCCTAGGCTTTCCTAAAACAGCATGTGCTTTTTGAGAGTCTAAAACCTGAAACTTCCCTTTTCCTCATGAAAGTCTTTTAGATTGCAAACATGCTTCCACAGCATGCATTCTTTCAGCATTGTGGATCAAGAAGCAAGATATCCCAATCCAGGAACCTAAGAGGTAACAGTTTTCTATCTTCATTTTCATTGTACATTTTTCACATGCTTGTGAGATGATTTAAAATGCCCTGGTTTAGGATAGGCACACATTAGTCTTCACAGAGTTAATCTTGCTTTTTAACACTTTTGAGAGGCTTTTGTAGCAGATTTACCCAATATAATTAATCATGATTACTGCTTCTCTGATGATTACAAATCCAAGTAAAATAAATTTATTAATATCAATGTTTTATCTGAGTATATGATGTGCATAATTGATCCAAATATGGGAATCTTTTTTTTCTTTATATTGAGGTATAATCCACATAGAATTATTCAAGTAATTTTAACTTTCAATAATCAAGATTGTATCATCTGTGTATCACAGATTGCTAATGAGTTTTCCTCCTATTATTGAGCTGGATTCTTTTCATATAATAATGGCTCTAAAATTATTTGTTCAGCATATGCAGCACAAAAATCTCAGGTAAAACGATACAATCCTGATATGTACCTTTCTCATATTAAACTACATGCAATCACTGCATTTTTAGAACAACTGCTCTTTGGTTGATATATACATTTTTTGTGAACAAAGCTAATTATTTGGGAATTTTCACAATTTTATCTGTACTTGTTATAATTCACAGAGCAAAATGTCTGTGCATAGTCAATAAATTATAGGTAAGCATCTTTCTAGTATTGGCTACTTTTAGCCAAGATCCATCTGACACCTATGGATTGGTCTTATTTCATGACCTCTCCTGAATCCCTGTGGGATTTCTGGCAATTTCCTGTTAATGTTTTGCTGTGATAATTTTTTTGAGTTATCTTCAGCAAAGTTTTACTTGAATGAATAAGGGGGAGCACAGAGTGGAATCCCAAAGCCTATCTGTAGATAATTGGACATCCCCTTACAGAAGGTCACATGGAAGAGATGAACCATTCAGGGTGCAGTGTTGCACTGATGAAACAAAGAGCTTTCCTCTAGTTCTCTAATGCTTCCTACCCCCCTTTCCCCATTGTCATGACCTCAGTTCTACCTTAAAAATCTGGCTAGACCAGAACATGTACACTGCTACAGATAAAAGCCCACAACACAGGGAATCCAGGACAGATAAAATCCTTACGATCAATAATGAGACTAGACATACCAGGAGAATACTGGGAAGGTGGTGTGGGGACAATCAATCACAAGGATCAACATACAACCCCATTCCGTGGGGATGAACAATATAAAAGTGGGTGAAGGGAGACAGGAAGATGTAGGATATGAAAATAATGATCTATAATTTATCAAGGGTTCATTAAGGAGGGACAGTGATGGAGGGAGGTAAAATTAGCTGATATCAAGGGCTCAAGTAGAAAGAAAATGCTTTGAAAATGATGATGGCAGCATATGTACAAATGTGCTTGACACAATGGATGAATGTATGGATGAATGTATGATAAGAGCTATAAAAGCCCCCAATAAAAGTATTGACTAAATTAAAAAATTTATTTGAACATGATGATAATGATATCATTTGATGATTTTCAAAGCCCATTAGGTCACTTTTCTTAATAGGCACAAATATGGAACTTGTACAGTTGTGTCCTCAAATAACTGTGTTTCAAATATCTTGATCTAGTGGAGTGAGTACTTTCTATGTTCCATTCAATACTTTGCTCACAAACAAATCCAATTATTATTGAGGTAATTTTGAATGATAGCAAACCAATTGGATAGGTAGAACTTCCCCATAGGATTTACAAAGTTGTCAAACTTAATATTTGCATCCCTTAGAGCAACTTCTAGGTTTGAACTGCTGGTATTTTGTTTTCCAGCTGAATATTTAACCACTGTGGTGCCAGGGTTCCTCCCATTTTGTCCATAGAATCATTGCATGTACAATGCAAACCTTATAGTTTTCCTTTACAGTCCTTACCTTAAGAGATGGTACTTTTGCTCTTTTGGTATTAGAACTCTGAATCTTTGTACCTTTTGCTATAATATTTTACTTTGTCTTCTTGAGCTTTCCTTTCAAATATTTTGTTCTGTTCTCTTGCTCTCTTCTCCTTCCTATTCACATTAGCACTTCCGTATTCACAAAAAAGTTTCAGAGCCTTCTCTAACATCCATTCTGGCCTTTTCTTTCTAATTGGTCTTAATAATAACCCTTTGGTTTCTTCATGCATGATGTTCTAAGTCATTCTTATGACTTCTCTGGTCTTCAGTGATTACAGTTCAATATATTAATTTTACTCCTAAAGTTGTCTCTAAATCCTCAAAGTCATAGTTTAATTCTCATGGACCTGTTTACATTTTTGACAGGTTCAACTTGAATTTGTATATGAGCTATTGATAGCCTTTCCACAATTGTTTCTGCCCTTGTTCCAACTGATGGTATTATGTTTCTCTATATTTTCTTTTCCACAATGCAATACATTTTATTCCTGTGGAGTTGTTCCTGCATAAAATCACCATTTATGTTATTGAAAAATGGTATTTGCAATAGATCTATATCCATTTACTGATAGGGTTAGCATTAAGGCAGAAGATGGACATTGGACCACCAATCAAGTACTTCCTCAATGCAAGAACACCTTGTTCTATTAAATTGCCATTCCTTTGATGCTCACCATCCTGACACAATCATTGAAGACAAATGTGTGCACAAGCCAAAGTAGTGAAGAAAGCTGATGATGCCAGGCTATCAAACATACAGCATCTGGGGTCTTAAAAGCTTGAAAGTAAACAAGCAACCACATTAATGGTTGGTTCATACATTTTAATAATAGTCATATTGATTTATCTTCCTATTTGGCATACAGATTTTTTTTTTTTGCTGAAGGTTTTTACTTCAGTATAGATCATGAATCCTTTGTAACAATGAATGGAGCTTAGAAACAACAAAGTCCATATAGAAGAAGCACATCAGCCTGTGTGACCATGAGGGCATCAATGGAATCAGAAGTCAAGAAAGAACAAAAATCATATCATTGTGTGCCAACCTTCCTATACGATCGCTGAAGACTAAGATGTGCATAACCAAATGTGGTGAAGAAAGTTGATGGTGCCTGGCTATCAAATGATATAGCAGGGGTGAACCCTATCAAATGATATCAAATGATATAGCAGGGGTGAACCCTATCAAATGATATCAAATGATATAGCAGGGGTGGTGTAGTGGTTGTGCGCAAGACTGTGGCCCACTAGGATGGAGGTTCAATTCCAGCAGCAGCTCCACAGGAGCAAAAGCTGGGCCTCCAGAGGGTAGTTATGCCAAAAAAAGCCAAAAACAAAAGGTATAGCATCTGGGGTCTTAAAGGTTTGAAGGTAAACAAGGGACCACCTAGCTCAGAAGCAACAAATCCCACATGGAAGAAGTACGCCAGTTTGTGTGACCATGAGACATTGAAGGGATCAGGTATCAGGCATCAGAGAACTAAAAATTATATCATTGTAAACGACAGGGAATACAGATTGGGGAGCCAAAGTTCATCTGCAGGAAAAGTGAAATCCCCTTATGGAAGGGTTGTGGGGAGAAGACTAGCCAGTCAGGGTGCAGGTAGCAATGATGAAATATACAAATTTCCTCTAGTTCTTAAATTCTTCTTCCTCCCCCTACCATGATCTGAATTCTACCTTACAAATCTGGTTAGACCAGAGGATGTACACTGGTCCAAGGTAGGAACTGGAAACATGGAGAATCCCAGACAAATGATTCCTTTAGGAACAGTGGTGAGAGGGACAAGGAAGGTGGAAGGGAGGTGGAATATAATGGGGGAACCGATTAAAGGGATTAAACACCTCCCTGGGGGGGGGGTGAAGGGAGACACTAGACTGTGTATGATATAACATAATAATAATAATTTATAAATTATCAATGGTTCATGAGGGAGGGGAAAGTGGGGAGGGAATGGAAAATGGAGGAGCTAATACCAAGGGCTTAAGTGGAAAGAAAATGTTTGGAGGTGGATGATGGCAACAAATGTACAAATGTGCTTTGCATAAAATGGATGTATGTACAGATTGTGATAAGTGTTGCATGAGCCCCAATAAAATGACTAAAAAATAAATACAAAAAAATGAAAAATGGCATTTGCAATGATGTTGATCAAATGTTGTTGAGTCTTGATAACTCATTTTTTCAAGCTATCTCCCATATTGTTTCTATTACCTAAGCTATGTCTGTTTTCCAACTATTTATCATCATTCTTTTTCTTTCACTCTTTTACATTTCAGTCACCAGTTATTGTGAAAGCTGCCAATTGTATACTTAATTACAGTCTGAAGAAGTTGGTAAAAATCTATCTCTTATGGTTGACATTAATGGTGTTTACATTTTAATAATAGTCATGTTGATGTTTCTTTCTTTTAGACATACAGATATTGTATTACTAACAGTTTTTTATTTCAGTATATATCATGAAATGTTCTCGATAATAATGAATGTTATACAATTGCTGGTATAGCAGAACATATGTTTCAATTAAATTAGCCAATAAAAATATTTTTCAGCCCATTAATACCTAGTATGTCCTAGGTATTAATCGATTAATCGATCTTGCAGAGTTCCATTTTATTTTTGATAACTTCAAATTTTCATGCTTTGTACATTCCATGTTGGAATCATTATTGGATTTTTGCAGCTGTTTCTTTGAAATGTCTGTCATCTCAAAAGATTTATTTCTATCATTAAGGAAAACTCCACTTTAAGGAGGCAGTATTTCCACATTTGTATTTATAATGTCTCCAAGCTTCAGGGTTCATCTCCTGGCACTGTATCAAACAATGTCCACCTGCTTTTCTTACCAATTTCTTTCCAGAATTATAACTCCAGATTCTTTTCTGAGTTTGCTAAATCTCTCCATCAAGGTTTATCTTATTGCTCTTTCAAATAGTGAGAACAAATTATCAGATGAATGGTTTAACCTCTTGAAATATCAAAAGTACATTTTCATCCTTTAATATTTCCACTAGTGGGAGATATGTTTCAGTTCCCCTAAATAAGTGTGATGAAGACTGGTCTGCTTCCTCTGCAGGCTTTCTGCTCACAGTAAGATTTAGGCTCAGAGACAGTTTCAAACCTTAAAATACCATAGCTTTTTGGTCTTAAATTGTAACTATTTTGGTAATAAAACAAATTATAAAATTTCTTTGACTTATCTGTTTGATTTATATATGGTATGTGTAAAAAAAAGCTATATTCAAAGTTATCTAGAAGATAATATTTATTATCTGCCACTTTTCCATATTCCTGAGTCTAAAGCCTTAACCACTCAGCCAGCATAGTTCCTTCATTTTTTCCCTCTAGTTTACATATTATTATTTGGGGGAGGCAAGATTTCTTTGGCTTCAGTGAGAGAGGTGTCTATTTCTTCTCTGATTTATATTTTTCCTAATGAAAATATCTTTATTTCAATACATCTTTACTCTGTAATACATCAAGAAGTTTCTGGGGTAAAAATTTCAGGAAAGTCCTGGTTTCTCAAATATTTTAAACCTGAAGCAGAAGGTAGCACAAAATAAAATATGAGTATGGAAGATTTTTAGCATCCAAGTTAGGTATTACAGCAGGTTATATGCCAGGTGGCAAACACTTGCCTACTACATGAATCTTCTTTCCCAATAAAATTGATTTCAACAAAAGAATTGTATTGGTTTTTTTTATTTCAAAAAGTGAGGAGATTGTATATATTTTCTCAATCTCACATATTACTGAAAATAAACTTGCTTAAAATTCAGCTGACAATGTTCCTTATATGAAACTCAGGATGGATAGTCGTACAGATAAAGCTAGGAGACAGATCATTCCTTAGAGGTATGGCAGGGAGCAGTCAGGGAAACAGCTAATTATAATGGAAAAAAATTAAGAAACTGAGATCGATAGGTCCTTTGGTCAAGCTGGATGCTGTGTACTCAGTGCACAGGCAAACTGGGATCCCACGTACCAAGTACATGGACCTGGTTATGTACCAAGGAGGTACCCTTAGGAACACCCTCTGGGCCAGGGGTCATGTGAGACTAGGAAACTTCCCCCCAGTCCCTTCTCCATCACTTCAGTTCATTCCAGATGTGATTTGCTCCATAACTTGGTGGGGAAAGGTCCTTTTAGCCTTCAGATCCTACTCCAGTAGCCTGCCCTTTCCCCTTCTCCTTCAGAACTTTGTGCCCCCAACTCAGGTCCCCTCTTGTTGGGAAGTGAAGAGTGACTGGTGAGAACCCAGGGTTAGGGGAAGGATCATACATTTCACTTTATCTAGTTGTAAATATGAGACTGCCCATAGGAAAGACGCATCCTTGTGGAGAACCCCTCCTTCTGGTGCTCCCCAGGTCCAACTCCAATGCAGAAGGAGTATTGTTAGTGGAGTATTGTTAGGCTATTTGTGTACTATGGCTTCTGGTTACAACCTCTGTGTAGTAGAATATCAGCTCTTACATTGTACAGTCCCCACTCCTGTCACTGCCTAATAAAGGAATAGGTAGCAACCACAAAGGAATGTAGAAAATGTTCTATAATTGATTGGGATTATGAATGCGCAACTCTCTAATACATTTAAATATTGAAGTGTATGCTACCTGAATTATATGTTAAAATAAACTTTAAAATCTAATGAGATGACTTATGTGCGTGAAAATGAAAATATAGGGCTACTTACAATGCACCACAATCCATTCTCTGTTGCCTTTCTAATTATCATTGATATTTTTATTTTTAATTGCCTTCCAAATAGCTTTGATATTTATGAAAATACATCAAATAATAATTCAATTTTCACGTTATTGTACAGCACAGGATGAAAAGATATTGGATTTTTCTCAGTCATTTATAATATAGATATAATTAGCAAATTGAATACCTAATATCAAAACATGAATTTACTTTACTCTTTAACACCAAACTCTCATCTTTAGTTGTAACTGTGATATGGAAGTCTTAAAATATATCTTAATGTAAGCAGGCATATGAAATTATCACAAATAAAGGGTTAGAGATATATACAATGAAACATTAAGAACATCTAAAACAGTAGCCAGACTTCTTACCATTCAATAGGGTTTTAGTCTCTATAAAATAAAATGGAAATTTAGTTATATAGGTATGTAAAAAAGAGATACATCTGATTATTTTGAATTTTAATACGAAAAATGATTCTAAGTAGGTATCTGCTTCGTAATTTTTCCCTGAGTTCACTAGTTGTGCTCATTATAGATTCATTTCCTGGAAATGTAACTATCAGAAATCTCTGATATCCTTGCTAAGAATTAAATAAGTACATATAAGAATGAGAGTGGAGGCAAGGTAGGGTAAATGTGAAATAGTCAGACTTATGTTAGCCCCTGTTTCATCTGAGAAAGAAACAGCACAACAAAGCATATTTCTAGGACACAATCTGCAGCCCTTAAAATATCATGTACTGCAACCAAGAGAGGCAGTATTTATATATATTTTAAAAGAAAAAATCCTTTGTTATTAAAATGTTTATGAAATATGTTTAGCTATCCATTCTCATAAGTATATATTTCACATATGAATGAGGAAGTCTGAATTCTGGCAAGATAAATGTCCACCCTCTTTGGCATATATCTTTCCAGGAGACTTGAAGAAGATGAGTACTAGGAAATTATTAAGAAGCTATGATTTTACATCTGAGTTTCATCTAACCATTTTATCACCTGTTTTTGATAAGTCACTTGTAGAAATTATTAGGGATTGCTTGGTGATGGATGGAGATATTTTTCTTTCATTTACCTTCCTGTGGAAACATTTAATAGAACATAAGATATATACGTTATAGTTAGCATTATAAATCTATTGATTTCCTCCCTTTTAAATTTATATTTAAGCTCTGTTGTTCTCTTTTGCCTAACTCACCTCACCCCCATCTACAAAGAGAAGAAATATAGAATAGCAAAGTAAGGTATTGAAAAAATTTTAATATGTGTGAAAGTGTGCATGTAATATTGTACAACCCACACTTGCCTGTCAGTTTGTCATGCTGTCGTGGCTGGTGTGATATTGAAAGTTATATCCCTCGTATTACACATTCCAGCAGTTAACCAAAGTGAATAGGTCTGAGAAAACTTCCATAACAGGAACAGACTACAAAGAAGGAATAGGCTTTCTGTTTCAGAGGAATTAACCACTGAAAACCCCGTGGGTTTTCAAACATCAAAATATCATCAGTTACTGAAAACTTCAATGAACTGAAAATCAGACCATTGTCAGAGATAGTGCCAAAAGATCAGGTCCATAGTTTGAAGTCGCTGACAATATAGCATAAAGAAAGCTGGCATCACATATTAGATTAGACTATAATACCATGGATGGAGGAAAGCCTGTGGGAGTAGCATCTTCAGGGCCTTCATTTGCTAATGGGTTGCAACTCAAAATGAGAAGAAATGGCTGAATATATCACAAAAAGATTGTAATTTGGAATGCCCAAGGATGAATATAGGAAAAATCAGAAGATGAAATGCAAAGAATAAAGATGGATATTCTAGGGACTCATGCACTGAAATAGACTGATATTGACCCTTTTAAATCCAAAACTTAATATTGAGAATGACATCACCGTCTACGGCCATACCACCCCTAATGCGCCTGATCTCATCTGAGAATGATGTAATCAAGAAGCATGGCATTGCATTCATTTTCAAAAAGGATATTTCAAGAATGCTGAAGAATATTGTTTGTTTCTTGATTGGCATTTAAAAGTAAGCGACAGATCTAACTTGAAGTATCATGCTATCTGTGACAGGATAATGTGTATCTATACAATATAATTTAATCTACACTATTATTATTCAAATTTATGTACAAACTGCTAAAGCTCAGAATGTAAATATCAATTAATTTCATCAATGGTTTCAGTCTAAAATTCATCAAACCTGAAATTAATAACCATTGATAATTATTGGTGATTGAAATCTCAGAGTTGGGGAATGAAGCCAAAGGAGCAATGATTAGAAAATATGATATGAGTGATAGAAACAAAACTGGGGATCGCGTGATGGAATTTTGCAGGACCAACAACTTATTTATATTTATATCAAATACTTTTTTTAGCAGCACAAAAGACAACTATACACAGATTGCGTATAAAGAAATCATATAGATTGTACTTGTGGGAAGAGATACAGGAGTAGTTCAATATCAGCAACTAAATCAGGCTTGTGCTGACTGTGGAAAGCCATCAGTAGCTCATATGTCTGCTCAGGTTGAAGATGGAAAAAAAAGAACAAATCCACAAGTGCTAAGGCACATGGAAGAATTGATGAAGTCCAATAGCTAAATAAAAGATATCAAAGAGCAGATCAAAGTGACAAAGTAAAATACAATAATAAAATTCAAACTTAGTTAGAAAATTTTAAAAATGAGAAACACAGCATATATTGAAGTGAAAAAAAAAGCTAAAGAAAAAATCAAGCAAGAAGTTGCAACACTGCAAGATTTTATGGTCAAAATTTTGAATTATTCAAGAAGCATGAGAAGAGAATGGAAAGAAAAAACAGTCATTGTACCACCTCCCCCCCCAAAACAAAACTAGTCAGTGCTCCACCAATTCAAGCAATAGCAGAAGAGCAAGAACTATTGGCACTATATAGAAGAAATCTAAGTCAAAATGAACACATTAGCCCCAAACAAAGTCAGAGAATTGATGGAATGCTGCATTGATGTTTCGGTGAAGCCCGGGATGCACTCACACATCTATGTCAAGAAATTTGGAAGACAGCTTCATGTTCAACTCTCAGGGAGAGATCCATATGTGTACCCATTCCAAAGGAAGGTGAACCAACAGAATGAGCAAATTATAGAACACAATTATTGATATCACAAGTAGGTAAAACTTTTCTGTACATCATCTAACAATCCTTGCAGTAGTGCATTGACAGGAAGGTTGTAGAGGTTCGGGTTAGATGCAAAAGACATGGAACGAGGAATATCATTGTTGATGTCAGAATGGTCTTTCCTTAAAGCAGAGAATCTCAGAAAATGTTTGCAGTGTTTTATTCACTATTATTGACTTTGTGGAAAATAGCAAACTGTGTATTGCATTGAAGTGAATGAAAATTCCAGAATATTTCACTGTGTTCACAGGAAACCTATGTATAGATCAAGAGGCAGTTGTGGGGAACAGAAAAAGGTGTACTTCACGGTTTAAAATTGGGAAGGTGTGCTTCATGATTGCGTCTTCTCACCATAGTAACACAATTTGTATATTGAACAAATAATGAGAGAAGCTGGGTTATACTAAAAAAAATGCAGCATTAGGATTAAAAGAAAGGATAGTAGCAACCTGCTATATGCAAATAGCACATCCTTGGTTGTTGAAAGTGAGGAAGACTTGAAGCACTTGATGAAGATCGAGGATGACAGCCTGCAGTATGGATTAAAGTTCAATATAAAGAAGAGAAAAATCCTCACAATTGGATCAGTAGGCAATATGATAAATGAAGAAAAGATTGAAGTTGTTGAAGATTTCACAGCAATCATAGTCATTGCTCATGGAAACAACAATCAAGGACTCAAGTAAGTGAGCAACACAAGACCTCTTTAAAGTGTTGAAAATTAAGGATGTTACTCTGATGATTAATATACCATAGAAGCGATGTGTGTTGGTCTGGGTAGACTAGAGGAACAAATTTCATAGACACACACATGGATATAAAGAAAAGGTTTATATACAAGAGGAACAGGACATTGAGAAAACATCTCAGCCCAGTCCAGTTCAAAGTCATAAGTCCAATATTAGCCCATATGCTGGATATCAGTCTATAAAGTCTCCTTCCTGTCTGTGATTCATCATCTCTCAGACTAACTCCCAACAAGTGCAGAAGATCTCTTCTCATCTTAAGAGGGAAATATAGCGATATTTCCCAGACACATCAGGAGAAAGCCATGCCCACACAGAGGCCTCATTGGCTACTGAATGGCTCTCTCCAGGCTAGACTCCACTCCTACATCTCAATCATGAAATTAACACAATCACATGGCTGCCACACCATGGTATATTCAGTCACCTCAATTGCATGTGAGAGTGGGACATTGAATAAGAGGGATAGAAGAAAGTGGGTGCATTAGCACAATAGTGCTGGTGAAGAATATTGAACATAAGCGCAAGCAAATCTCTCCTGGAAAAAGTACAACCAGAATGCTCCTTAGAGGCAAAGATAATGATATATTGTCTCATGTACTTAGGACATATTGTCAGGAGAAGCCAGTCCCTAGAGAATTTCATAATGCTTGGCAAAATTGAGGGGCAACAAAAAAGAGGAAACCCTGTAGAAGATGGATTGACACCGAGGCTGCAAAAATGAACTGAAACAGAAGAATATTTGTGAGGACGGCGCATGGCCTGGCAGTCTTTCTTTCTGTTACCCATGAGGTTTCTTGAGCCAGAACTGACTTGATGGTGTCTAATAACAACAAATGTACAAGGTCCTTTCTCACAATGTATTTGAGTAACTTAATGATTCAGTAACAGAAGTAAGCACATTAACATATGATGGCTGACCTTTGGAGATAGCACAAAAATACTCACAAAATACTTTTGTTTCTTATGATGACTTGGTTTGCACAATCCAAATATTGCTGAATATTTTATTGTTTTTTTGTCTTTTGTATAATGCCTTTGATGTCACGTGACAACTCATTTGTTCGACAATACTTAAGTGTTTAAATTGCTTCATATATTCTTGATGTTGTTTCTATCATCAAGTAAAATATGCTCAAGGTTATACTTTTACCGCTGTGGATTTGTTTTAAATTTCTTCAGTTTCAGTTTAAACTTCTCACTCACTATCACTGAATCGATGCCAGCTCATAACGAGCCTATCCATATTATAACCTAACTGGCTGTAAATGAACTACTCCTAAACTGTTTCTGAGTCACCCAACTCATTATTTACTCTGGCCCTCTTTTCCTTCTATTGATAGACCAGGCTCATTTTTACCTAAGATTATTCCTCTCTTTTCTCAAATGCTTGGAATGCTCCTACCTATCTCTGTATTTGATTTTCCATATTATCCATGATTCTCTTCCAATTTCTTCCATGTTCAGAGTCATTTCTTGACTACATTATGTATTTGTGTCTGCCCCTGGCCGCTATGAATCATCCTCTATCAAACCAATTTCCGGGTACTTATTATAACTAGAGACATAATTTTTATTTGGGAGAAAGGTGATTTCCTATTCCCATAAAGAGTTACAGTTTTAAAAATCCACAGAGGCAGTTCAATCCTGTTCTATAGTGTTAGTGAGTTTTCTGTTTGTTTTTTTTATCCCATATGTAATCCCTTTTTTTTTTCTCAATGGACCTTAGGGTCCATAAGAAATGGAATTTTTATTTTGCCTTATATTGCCATATACACAGCACCTAGAACAGTGCTGCGCTACATGCTCAATAAATATTTCTTTTTTGTTTGTTTGTTTGTTTTGTTTTGTTTTGTTTTTTGGGCATCACTGCCTCTGGTGGTCGTGGGCGCTACCCAGCGCTGCTCCTAAGGGCCGCCGCTGGATTGAACCGCTAAGCCCGCGGGCCACAGTCCCGCACTCAACCACTTACGCTACCGGGGCTCAGCCCCAATAAATATTTCCTAAATAAATTAATAAGTAGGAATAGGGTGAGATTAAAATCCAGCACTTAGTGATCCTCAGACAGAAAGCAAACTAATTCTTAATGTAAATTTAAAGTACTATAAGTTCATGTTTTCTGTAAATGACAGTGTGGTAGTTCTATTTGTAAATCTAGATATCAGTAGTCAAAATAGCAAATGCAAAGAATAAACTTAATGTGGGCACAATCATTTATAGAAAATAGGTTGGAGTAGCAGACAGAAGTTTTATCACAGTAGTCATTCTTATGGAAATATACATCCTTGTGAGAAATTATAGGTGGTTCATACTGTCACAATAATCCACTAGTTATAACTTGCTGATGGATAAGTCAGCATAAATAAGTCCTTTAACTGGCTTCCAGAATCAATATTCTCCTCTTGCATGTATCAAGGTCCTATTTTTGTGTTTTGAATGTGAATTTGTACTAAACTGACCCTATTTTTCTGTATTCAACATTTAAGCATTTTGTAAGATCATTGAAATGGCACTTATAGTTTTCCCAAACCACAAATTCATGTATATTGTAAGAAAACTAAATAAGACCCAAATAAGATTGATAATGCTGACTAAAATTATACAAACAGAAACCCCATGCCCTCTCAATATAGTTTTAATAGTAGCTCTTTCAAGTGATGAAAGTCGATTAAATATTGTGATATAATAAAATCTTGGCTTTAACATTTTTCATGAAACTAGTTACAACTTTATTCTCTAGTACTTGAGATTATGTAACATGCAAATATTCCTTGTTCTTTATAAACTGGATAACAAAAATGCTATAAAACCAAATATTTTGAAAATACTGTTCATAGGGTATGATTTTTTGCTGAGAGAATGAGACTCAGATTTCCAGGGATAACTGGTTCGACAAGGTGTTCTGAATGAAAATTGCACAGTCTAGATTAATTATTTGCAAAGTATAAGATAACATTTCTTTATAATCCTAGGTAGTATAGAAATGAATCTAAAATCTAAAGGTTAGAGTACTTGACTTATTGTGAGGTTCCCTGGCAGTGAAGGAGAAAAAAAGAGAAGGGAAATTGTTTATCTTGAGTCAGTAACCTCTGGAAGCTCACCAATAATAGCTTGTGGGCAACTGCCGAACAAGAATAAGATGTGGCACAGTTGGAGTGTATTATCTCTTAGCTTTCCACCACAGAGAGAGAGAACACCCACCAGGCAGACATACAGAGGGAAAGAAATGGGGGCAAAAAAAAACCTTAAGGGGGAAAAAAAATCCCTTCTCTGTCAGTCTGGTTTTATCCATGTATCTCAAAATACCTGCCAGAAGTGTTTAGCTTGCCCCAGAGTGCCTTTCTTTTGTAGTAGAACCAAATTCCAGAAACAAAAGAGCAAAGGGCCAAAGGGCTACCTCTGGAGGAGACATTCTGTGAAAACACATGAGAGCACTTGTGGACAATGCTGTTAGATTGTGGTATGATTCATTGGAAACAAATGTGAACAGCATTATTAATTTAATGTGTTACAAGATCTCATTTTGGTGGTTGTTTTTAATGTGCATGAGTTGGTACTACTATTCTGTGAGATGAAGACAATACTTTTCAGGAGTGTGCCAATGATACAATGATAACGTATGCGATGAAGGATCACTGTTGACAGTTTCCATGGTCTTCTCTTTGACACCACAAAGGAGAGGGTCACTCAGAAGGACTTGTGTGTTTAATGACATCCTTAGGACTGGCTGTCAGTTTCTAGTTGCTGTCTTAGCAAGTAGCAGCCCAACCGGTAACCTCTATGCCAGTGTAACAATCAGCAATGTATTTGGAAGTTTCCTTGTGCTTTCCAAAATTTTAACTCATTTAAACCATGCAAGAGTCCTGGGTTTGAGTACCACTGATGAATATATACATGTATTTGTAAATGTTGTGTATATATAAAATTACTGTAAGTATTGGAGTTGGGATTAATTTTGGAGTAGAAAAATCACTGTTGCTATTTCAAAAATACTTAAAAGAGAAATCATAAAACTCATTTTCCAATATTTTAGTTAATTTGCAATCACAATAATTTTTAAATTAGCATCTACTACACTGGAGATATTTTCTAAAAATCACCAATAAAATAACGTAACTAGGTGAATAGCACTTTTGTATTAAAAATATAGGACATCTAATTTAATAATCGGATAAATCTTGACACTCTTCACTATAGAATGGCACAATAGGAAAATTGAACTGACACCACACATTTGTTTGTGGAGTATTTTCATGTTCCAGTGTTATGTAAATTCTGCAAATCTAAACCAGAAAGTTTATGTAACAGATGCCAAGTCAATTTCTGTATGTGCTCCACTCCTTGTTACTTGGGAAATGATGTAGTTTCTGCTTAATGATGCTGAAAATCACTCCAAGGACACAAAGCCAAATATGCAAGAGACCCTTTGGGTGGTACAATTTGCAAGCCATCAGTTATTTCTGTCATATGGCATGAACATTGTTTAAAGGGTTAGTGACACAGAGTGCGACTTGTAAGCATAGTCTTAAAATTTTTAACACAAAATAAGTGCTCTCATCAGTGATTCAGGCTATAATCAGTTTGTTTTGTTTTTGGTTTGTTTGTTTAAAAAACAAACTCCAGTTGGTGAAGTGAGCACTGTTAGATAACAGGTCTTATAATAATCCTTTGACAAAGAGATAACAGATTGATTTAATGCAATAAACAAGCCAGTAGTATATTCTATCGGTATGCAAATGGCCTCATTTTGCTGTATAAAACATACAGCATACACAAAAAACTAATTTGTCAACCAACAGCATAGCAATAATTTCAGGGTATTTTTATTCAATTTAATTTTAACTTTTATTTTATAACCATTAATGAAACATTCAATCTTCAAAATGCAATTAGGGACACAATTTTTAGGTTAGAGTAGTGAAGTAATTTGAAGAATTTTTCCATTTTAAAAGTCAATATGCTCTAACCCTGAGTAGGAAATCTTTTAGGTCATCAAACAAGATAATCATGCAGATTTTCTAAGGGAATGTTTATTCCTTTCTATATTACAGCTAAAGATTACCTAATAAGCCTTTTGTTCATCTAACCAACCTCTTAATAATTTGGCCATTACTGTGGGTTTTAGCATAGATCTTGTGCAAGTAAATTTATTGATAAAATAGCATATTCAACTTAGATTTTCAAAGTTTTGAAGCAAATAGAAAATTATCCAAAACTATATAGATGAATAATATATGCAAATACTTAGATTTCATCATGCTTTAAGTCACTCTATTCTGTAAAAATTATATTTATAGTTTTCTTATATCTCTTACTCACATTTTTAAAATGATTTAAATTTTTGCATATTGGCAAGTCACGGTGTTGGAATAACCCCAAGCTATTTTCTGAGGAAAATATTGACCTTTTTGGTACATATTCTCTTTGATATATTCTCTAGGGAACTACAAAATAACTTTTTCAGATAGAGATCAAATTATTCTCTTCATTATAGAAACTAAACTCATATCCTTTTAATCTTATGACCTTACACATTTACCATTCAAGTCAGGTTTATTCTTTTGATCTCCTGTAGTTATTTCCAATGCCTTCTATTTGGTGGCACTTTCCTGCTCCTCTAGTATGGACAGAGGGACATCACCAGGACTTACTTCCTATGTAGCTCCTCTCACCAATGTATCTTGGGCCTCCACTGTCATCCATAGCCTCCTGTAAACCAGAATCCCACAATGTAAATATGGATATTATTAGCTACTTAGGTTTGGATTATATGATTTTAATTCCTTTGGTTATGAATTTTGGTGTACTTATTCTAGGTCTACTTAATTGAGAACCCTCTTAGCTGCTTATTTAGATACAAGCTTTCAGACACAAAATGTTTTTTTTAAAAAAATCTGGTAGCAAGACACCGTCTAATTTCTTCGCTACACTTTGCTATAAGACCCATATCTTCCTTCTTCCCTTCTTGAGGATTAGTACTGAACGGGGCCATGATGTAAGAATTAATTGTGGTTAAGTTGAATTGCTAAGGTTTAATGCGAGACAGAAACCCATTCCTGGATCTATGTGGTTTTTGTTTTGTTTTGTTTTAACCTGCCTTGCAGTCCCATTAAAGAGTTTCTTGGCAATTTATGGTTGTCTTATGTATCATCCCCCTGGGGGCATATAGATCTTCTGTTAGCATTGTCATTAGTTAGCGCTTGGTGCTAATCTATTAAAGCACTGCTGAGAGAGGGATATCAGGCAAGTGTAGGTTAACTCCATATAGTAATACCTATATTATGTACTTGGACAGAATGAATCCTTTAGCAGGTGGACACCATTTACATAAGCAATGGGAGTTGGTAGTCAGGTCAAGTTTGCAGTAATATTCAATAAGTATATCGGTCTTAGGTTTGCCAGCATAATATTTTTCTTAATATACCCTATAGGGCATTGATATAGTAAGTCAATGATTTTCCACCTCCTGAAGTTCAATATGCTTAATAAAGCTTCTCATTCAAACACTATGAACATACAGTCTTAAATCCTCAAGTTACAAGTGTGTTATAGGGAGAGTCTATTTCATTTGGTAGATTTTCACAGAGAATCTCTTGGGTTTGGTCTTTGGAACTTGCTGTGTGCCTTGAAGATCCAGGAGTCAATGCCCCCATGGTTTCTGACACTTGGCTTGGGATCAAGTCCTTATGCTGATATTTAATTGTTAAAAGCCTACTGAATATAATGAAAATAAAAGAAAATCTCAAAAAATTACTATGATTTATTTCACAAACTAAGAAACATGCATTAAGACTTTTTTCAAGTCCATTCCAAGTATAATTGCAGTGTATCTATTAATCTAAGACTAGATATAGTAGACCAAAATGACACAAAAACTTCAATTACTTTAAGGACGCATTAGAAAAAGTTCACCAATTTTCTCACTTTAAAATCAATAAACCTTAATGAACTCGGATTTGAAAGATAATTTCTTAACAGAACAGGAATATTTAAACATAAAATTCTACATTTTCAATAGCAAACTTAACAGAAAAATTTAAGCCATACTGTGAAAAACAAAACAAAATTAAAAAATCATTCTTAAGGATTGTGAAATACCAAATAATTTTTAATGAATAGAAGACCAATGATCTTTATTTAAAGATAAGGAATTCAGTAAAGAGGCAAGATACACAATTCATGTGCCCAAATAAATAATTATATTGAATTCTGGAAAATAATGAAAACCATATTTTTGAATCTCATTACAAAATACAAAATATGAAAAGAAAATATAAAGACCATTATATTAATTCAGTTAAGAACACAGTTCATTTTCACCAGGCAACTATTTATTTCAAAGATGTAAGACCATAACTATGATTTTATAACGTACAAATCATTGACATAAAACATATATACTCATGTAAAGGAAAGCAAATACAGGGTTGCTTCTGGATACCCTATTTTCTTTAATAAGTATTGCTTTCTGTTTTCTTTCAACAGAGATCTGATTTTGTGGTCCTTTGATTTTGAGGCCAATTGCTGTGTTCATATTTTCCTGGCTAGACTTTACAAAGTTAATATCATAGTTTTCTATTATCATTCCAGTTTTATGATCACTTTTTTCTAAGAATTTTTCTACATAATTTAACACATAAGTATTAAATATCATGAGAACACTGCTCTGCAATAATTTACTCAGAATTTTAAAGTATTATTTTGCCATCTGTTTTATAATAAATTTTGCATGCAAGGAATAGAATGAATATGAGGAGGTGAATAATTGGATATGTGGATAATTTAATTTCAGAAAGAAAGTTGACATATAGAACATTGACAGAGAACTCAGTCAATATTTCATTAATTTTGTTTGGATTAATTCATTAAAAACTACTTAAAATTCCCTCTTTAGTTTAAGCTACTAAGTCAATGAGTTAAGCATCAAATATTAAGAAATAATTGTCAAATTGTACAAGTTTCCATATAAAATGCTTACTGAATTTCACAAGTAACATACTAATACCAGTATATAATGAATAAGTACAGATGTTTAAAATATGTATTTTACTAATTAAATTTAATATGTAATTTAGGAATAATGGATTGAATCAGATATTAATAGCACATAAATTGGTTGAGAGGAAGCACTTCTTCAAATGTAGACTTGGACATTTGTCTGTATTATAAATATGAATTCTGATTGGTTTCATTTAAATTTTCTCACTATTTTAAAGATTATATAATGGATAACTTTAAACTAATGATTAGTGTTTCAAATTCTGGTATACTATGTGTTTGCATTTTCTGGTAGTTAAAAACACTGTTCAATTTTCTTTTGATTTACTTTAATTATTGAATTATTTAGAAGTTAATTATTTAGTTTCAAAATTATGGTCTGTTTTCCAAATTATTGAGATCATCTTGTTACTGATTTATGATTTTGTTCCATGGTTGTCAACAAACATGCTTTGTATGGCTCAACTTTTATTAAAGTTTTTGTTCACATGCTCTCTAGCTTGAAATAAGGTCTAGTATGTGTCTAAAATATTTTATGCCTTAGAGTATGAATTATCTGGTATATACTTTATATACCCTGAATAAAAATATATGTATTTTGCTATTGTGAATGGAATATTCTATCAAAATCAATCATATCAAGTTAGTAGCAAATCTCATTCTAGTCACTTATATTTTTGCTGAATTAAATTTGCCTATCAATTAGTCATAGAAAGACAGTAAAATTCACTATCACTATAATATGAACTTATCTATTTCTAGCAACATTTCCTTCTTTTATTTAGGTGTATAAACATTTAGGATGGCTATGTTCTCTTGATAAATTGACGCTTTTCATGAATAAATAGCCTACTTTTTTTTCTGGCTTATTCTTTGCATAGAGTAGTGAATTTCGCCTTCAACCAAATACAATGTAAGTCATTTGTGTAAGTAATACAGACCTATCTCATTATTTTAATGCTTTATAATATTTAAAATCCTTTACATTATTTCATTTAATTTGTTATTAATAGTTTAAAGCACTTAATGAAGAATGTAAATGACTACTGTATGCATTATGCATGATCTCTGAATAAGGAAATAAGAAAGAGTCTCAAAATCAGGAAACCTATGATATGGAGTGTTTCTCCATTCTTAAATGTGATAGTTTCAGAAACCCACAGGGGCAATTCTACCCCATCCCATAGCATTGCTGTGAGGAGTCATGGATCACATGGAACTGAATTTTTTGTTCTCATTATGTGGAGAAAATATAAAGTTGTCAACATGTTCATTCTGTGTGGATCAATGTCAGCAAGAGTGAAAGTCGCTTAGAAATCAAATGACACTTTGTAATGTGCAACTATGCTGCTTAAAAACACGGTCCTGTTTTCAAATGGAAGGCTATCACTTTGATGACTAAGATGCATCCGACGTAAGATAGGGCCTTTCCAATGACATCTTACGCAAGTGAAAGATAGACAGTGAACAAAAAAAGGAGTGAGGAGAGAAGAGGAAGAATGATACAAACCAGGTTCACTCTTATGAGTGAACATTGACTGAAGCTGTAGGTCAGAGCAGAACTACCTCTGCTTTACAGGTTCGGGGCCTGTAAATCTTGATGGAAGCAGAAAATCTAATCTTTCTGCCAAGGAGAAGCTGTTTAGCTATTCCATTGGGTACCTTCCTACATGACCAGGGTTCCTTATATTCAAAATTTGACATTGGTGAAGAGGATTGAAAATACCCTCAAGTTTCATAAGAATGAAATAGTCTAGGAAGAATTATAAACAGAATAATCCTTAAAAATTAGAAGGGGGTCCCAGACTGAGTCCCGGTGGCGTAGCGGTTGAGTGCGGGACTGCGGCCCACTAGCTTGGCAGTTCAAATCCAGTAGCAGCAAGGCTGGGTAGCTGCCACGACCACCAGAGCGCAGTGATGCCCCCTGAAAAAAAATTAGAAGGGGGATATTTTCACTACATCACCATGAAAATACATGTATTTTCACTGCATTACCAAAAAAGATCAGTCAATAAAAATGAACATCATGTTTGGTGAAATAGAGGTTAGTAAAAATGACTTCAAAAAACCACAAATCACTGCCCTCAAAATGATTCTGACTCACAGTGATCTTATAGAACAGAGTCAAACTGCCCTTTTGAGTTTCCAGGACTGTGACTATTTATAGGAGGAGGTCACCTCATGCCAAGGGCACGATGGGTTCAAACCCCTGATCTAGTGGCTGGCCGTTCAATATGTAACCGACTACACCAAGAATCCTAGTAAAAATGCAGTAAACCAATCTTAAATGAGCCATAGCAATGAACTCAAACATATTACTAATTATAAGCATGGCAAAAGCCCAGATACTGTCTATCTGTCATACACAAGTCTACTTTGAGTTTGCTCAAACTCAGAGGCACCTAATAACTTAAGATAGTCTTATGTCAGCCCGGGTAGGCTACAGGAACTAATTTCATAGATACACACATGGATATAAGGAAAAGGTTGAGATACAAGAGGAGCAGGACATTGAACCCAGTCTAGTTCAAAGTTATAAGTCCTATATTAACCCATGGCTCAGGGCTCAGGGTCCATCAACAGCAGAAGCAACTCATCGCTGGCAGAGGTCTCCATGCTTCAGAGGTCTGGCTCCATCAGGGCAAAGCCATGTGGTCTCTCCACCAGCTCCTCCGACGCTGCCATTTTGACTTGTCCATGATTCACCGTCTCTGAGACTAACTCCCAACACCTGGGGAAGATAACTTCTCATCTTCATGAGGGAAATATTGCGAGATTCCCCAGACATATCAGCAGAAAGCCATGCCCACACAGAGGCCTCATTGGCTACTCAGTGGCTCTCTCCAGATGAACAGGCTAGACTCCACTCCTACATTTCAATCATAAAGTTAACATAAGCACATGACCGCCACAGTCTGAACTCTGATGAAAATTAGGAAAGTAATCATTTTGTTTTTGTTTGTAGGTATCATCAAGGTAGCTCTGATCAATAGTGATCCAGGGCACAAAAGAAGAAAACACTGCCCTCTTCTGTGTGAGTCACACAATCGTTGCTATAGTTGACGCCACTGATGCGGCTACTGTGTCAATCCATCTCCAGGAGAGACTTCCTTATGTTCCCTTCCCTTCTACTTTACCAAACACGGTGTGCTTCTCCAACGAATGGTCAAATGTCCAAAGTAAGATCGTCTTTCCATTCTTCACTCTCAGGACTATTCTGGCCATAATTATGAGACAAATTTGTCTGTCCTTGTGATATATCATGATACTTTCACTATTCCTCTCCAGCATCCTAAATAAGATGCATTGATTCATCTACAGTATCTAATTTACTGTCCAAACTTCACCTGCATATGAGGCAATTGGAAATACCGTAGATTTGCCAAGCCTATCTTAGTCCACAAAGTAAAATCCTCCCTTTCCAATGCTCTCTAGAGGCCTTGTGCAACAAATTTACCCAGTGTAGGTAATCTTTTAATCTATTGATTGCGGCTTCCATGAGCATTGATTGTGGACTCAAATCAGACAAAATCCTTGATAACGTCAAGCTTTCCAAGTACAGTGTATGTTAAAATGTAGTATAGTGTATAAAGCAGTATATGCTAGAATATAGTATAATGTATAAAGTAGTATATAGTGCATGCTAAAATACATACTTTAATGCCACAGTCTCTCAGATTATTGAAAATTTTGTTTCAGGCCCCTACAATAATGTTAATATAGCAATAAAGAGTTACACAATTATATTTGGTGATCTAGCACCTATAAAAGCAATCTACTCTAATAAGAGTACACTAGTCAGAAGAAAAGCACTGAATTTTTTTGAGAATCACCAAAATATGACACAGACCTGGTATGTGAGCACATGCATTGGAAAAAATTGTACTGGTGGACTCAAATGATGCAGAATTATCTCGAGCCTTCCATTTAAATACACAGTAGCTGCAAAGTACAATAAAATGAGATTAACTTGTATTTATTTTCAATGCTATTGATGTATATTATTCTACAAGGGTAGTTACTTATGAAACAAATATCAAAACCATTTTGGTAAATTTTAATTGTGACGGAAAACAGCAGTCAAAATCAAACTATGTATTGCATCAGGCAAATTTGCTGCACTATACAATGAAGTGTTTCAAGTAAAGATGTCTCTTTGAGGACTAAAGTTTTCTGATTCTCATCTTTTTTTTCATTTGGCTCATATGCACATGCATGGTGGACAAGAGTAAGGAGAATTGTAGAAATGATCTATTTGAATTACAGAGTTGGTGAGAAATATTGATACTATCATGAACTGAAAGAAAAATGAAGACGTCTGTCTTAGAAAGAGTATGGCCAGATTTCTTCTTAGAAGTAAATAAAGTGAAATTTGGTCTCACTTATTTTGGGCACTTTATGAAGAGGAATCACTCTGTGGCTGAGGACATCATGTTTGGTAAAATAGAGGGTCAGTGACAGGGAGGATTTGTACAACAATTTTTACAATGGTCTCCAAACAAAGGCATTGTAAGAATGGTACAGACGGGACAGAATCTTCTTATGTTGTACATGGAGAACAATATTTATTCTTCCCAAATGCTTGCATTTGAGTTTGAAATCATCTTTGAATTGCTTTCATAAAGTCATTTTAGGGCATAATATTTTAGTTGGCTCACGTTGAATGTGTGAATGTGTGAAGAATTCAAATTGTTCATATTTTCCTTTAGAACCTTTATTATGGTCCTATAAATCTGATAATCTGATAGTGTTTCATTAAATGGAATTTTGAGAATTATATTTAATAATTATTGTTTCAATGCTCATTTGTCCATACTAAGCAAAAGTTTCACATGTTCACAATTAAAATATAAACAAAATTTGACTTCAACTTTTTCCAGTGATTCAGTTCTTTGTCTAGAAAACATCAAATGTCCAACATATAATTCAAAGCCTTGGGCTAGATTGACTGATAAGCGCTGAAGCAATTGTACCTCTTTTTTACTTTCCCTATATGAGTCATGGTTAATTTTTAAAACAGAACACATAAAACCATCCTTTAGAGGTTAAGTGAGACAGTGCTGTAATATTGCTTAGATGCAAGGGCATGCTTTCACAGTTGACTAAAAGGCCATTTTCAGGGCAATCTAGATATTTTTATTGTATAATGAACAAGTTAGATACAATTCATTGCTCAACCTGAGCACATTATGACAAAAGAAAGTGTTAAAATCTTAAAGATTGACTGAAAATTACATACTAGCTTCACAGGGAAGTTTAATAGCTATTTTATATCAGTTTGAGGTATTGCTACAACTTACTCTTTCTGTAATGTGTATTTTTACTTACTCATCCCTAAACCTTGTTATTAAAAAACATATAAACTTTGCATTGGATTTCGTCCACTTGTAAAAAATATGTTGAAGTTCTAAATTCTATAACTTTTTTAGCAAAACCATGTTTGGGAAAAGAGACTTTGAAGATGTTACAAATGAGCTGAAGTCACTTAATGGAAGTGAGTTGAATTTATTGGGCGACATGAAATAAGGTGTTTTCTTAGAAGAGGAACAAGACGATGATGAAGAAGATCACTGAGGGTTTTACATGGGAAAGACTGCCATGTAAAAATGCACCTATAAGCTGAGATTTTGCTGGCACTACTAGGAGTTATGATAGATGAGAAAGGATTTCTCTCTGAAGCTTTTGGAGTAGACTTGGCTCAGTAACCTATTGATTTGGACATCTGTCCTAGAGAACTGTGAGGCAAATAAAATCCGTTCTTATAAACAATCCGATTTGTTAAAAATTGTAATGATACTTAAAGAAAACTAAGAGAATATAGTCCTATAAAATATATTTATATGGCTAGTAAAAATAGTCTTATGCAATTTATTTATAAGACTGGTCAAAGTGTTCCTTGGAGTCAAGGGTTGGCAAAACTTTGTCTTACATACTTTGGACATAGTGTCAGGAGAGACCAGCCCCTGGAGAAGGACATGGTGTTTGGTAACATGGAGAGGCAGCAAAAAAGAAAGGCGCTCAAGGAAATGGATTGACCCAGTGCCTGTAGCAATGAGCTCAGGCATAGGGACAATTTTCAAGCTGGCATATCATTGTACCATGTTTCCTGCTACTGTGACCAGGGTTCCATTGATGTTGAACTGACTCAATGGCCCCAAGCAGCAGCAACACATGTGATCTACAAAGTCATGGTGTTAGGTGTCATTGATTTCGGGGATTCACTGTGGGTGACTGCTGCTTTCTTGCATTGTGGAACAAATATTAGTCTGTGAGCAGCTGTGTGTACAGGTGCCTAGCTCTGTCTAATGACTTGGGAAAGGTTTAATGGGAGAGCTGGAAACTTATGTAGAAAGGGAAGAGAAATGGATTAGTGGAGAAAGGGATGGGAGTAGAGGATGAATAAAATAAAATATGCAACTGTCTAGGTAGTCCATGTTATTTTTAAAATAACAGGAAAATGTATTCTAAGAGAGGTAATCTGAATATGTTTCATGAAAATATATTTCTCAAGGAAAAAGAATGAGCATGGAAAGAGACAAGGTGTGAATGTGTAGAGAAAGCGAGGGACAAAAGAAATAAAAGAGGCAAAGACTCTCCTGTGGCTTGGGTGGCCTGATGGAGTTCTGTTGCTGCGTCATCATAAATGTGGGTGTGTCCATGCACTCAGAAGTGGGCCAGGTATAGGAGTCCTTGCTGGAGTGGCTGTGCCCAAATCCATAGGTCTATTATTTTTCCCCTGGGGGGAGATGCAGATTTTCAGCATGTTGGGGCCACACAAGGACACTAGAAGTGGAAGTAGAAAAAAAATAATAAAGGTGTAGGAAACCAAAAGTGCAAAACCAAATAAAATAAACCTACTTATGTGTGGGGAATACTGTCCCAGGGTAATGTTATTGTGTCTACATGTATGCTGCCTGGGGGAGTTTAGGGAGTGGGGAGGAGGGTCAGGAGACAAAGAAGCAAAGGGGGAAACACGGTGGAAATGAAGTTTGGTATTAATTATGTCCACACCACGCTGCCCATACAAACTGCCCTCCATCAGAGCTCCTGAGACCAAGAGGTAAGTGGTCTGGCTGGTTGGTTGGCCTCAAGTGTCAGGAAAAATGCGCTGTCAGCAGGTTCTCCCCGTTTATGAATCTTGGATCTACGTAGCTTTTAAGCTCAAGGATCACTGCCAGAAAGGGCTGGGTGGGTCTCCTGGTGGAACTTCTCCTTCGCTGGGGACGAGCTTTACTCCTGTGTGTTATTTGGTGCCTGTATCCCCTTTCACTCTTCTTTTTGCTTTGGATAAAATTCATCCTAGTTAAAGTGTGATTTCACAGTGGTTCTTATTGCAGGGACTTAATAAATAATCAGGGTGAATATATTTTCATTTGGTTATTAGTTATTTTTGTAAAGAAACACTTGCATATAAACATTCGGATACAAGTTTATTCAAATCCTTTACTCATTTAAAAATTTGAGTAATGTATCTTTTTTAATATTAAGAGTGTTGTATATTTTTATATATAAAACTCTATTAGATATATGGTTCCTAAATATTTTCTTCTAACATATAGCTGTTTTTTCAACTCTTGATAAATTCTTTTAACTAATTATGGATTGAGTTGTGCTCTCCCCAAATATTTCTTGTAACTCGGATCCTCTTCTTACAAATATATTTTATTAAATCTATGCTTTGTTATGTTAATCGAGTGATTTCAAATTAGAAATGCCCTAAATCAGTTACTGCGATCATAAAAAGGCTTATGACAGATAGAAGTGGAAGTATATAGGGGAAGAAAGACAAGATGTCCAAATGATCAAGAAAATACTCACTGCAAATAACAAAGAAAGGATCAATATGGCCAAGAATGTGATTTGCAACTTTATTCCCTGAATTTGAATAAAATTTATTTCTGTCCCTCAAAACTACCCGCTTGTGTTATTTTTAATAGTAGCACCAGTAGTGCATAAGTTATAGTTTTTTAATTGTGAAAAAAACAAATTGGTATTTATATTCTGCTAATTGTGATATTGAAAAATTTATCTAAACAGTTGCTGTGATTGAATCTGTACCAACTTACAGTGATTCTGGGGTTTCCAAGCTGTAGCCTTTGTAGAAGCAAACATCACTTTCTTGCAGAAAGCTGAGTTCAAAGAGCTGAATTTTTGTTTACATTCAAGTACTTAAGACACCAACAGAGCTCCTGTCAGACATCATAAAATTCATCATTTCAAAATTTATTTTGTAGAAATTTTATTTAAGTTTATTTGTCAAGCTGTTATTTTATTGATCTGTATACTTTTTTTGTGAAAGGAAGACCGATATTTTGTTAATGGTAATATGGCGCATATTTTGAAAGTTTGAATTTAAGAATGAATGCCATTGAAAAATACCTATTTTTTTCAACACTTGGTTTGAAAGGTGAAATAATCATTAGGAAAACCAACAAAGATTGAGACAATTGAATCAGCATGAAGTTTCTCATACTTTATGCTGTGCCTATTTTAAACTTTCAGGGGTCATTGTTTCCTAAAGATCCATTGCAATTTGTGAGTGGATTTTATGTGTTGAGACTGTGCTGTACATAAACTACTTCATGGAGAAAGAAAGCCATCCAGGTATTGTCACATCTCCAGATCATTATATATTAAAAGTTTATTTTTGAAGCATGAAGGTACATTCACATGAAGACATTATTTTTATGTTTAAATTTTGTTACTAAGTGGTGTTGAGACAGTTTTTGATTCGTGTAACCCTAGGGACTATAGCATAAAATAGTGCTAATGTAAAGATGACAGCCAATTGAATGCTTGAGCTCAGGGCTGCAGTCATTGTGTCAATTCATCTCACTAAGGGTCTTCTATTTTCTTGACCTTCTATTTTACCAATCATGCTGCCCTTCTCCAGATTTTGACCTCTCCTGACAATATATCCCAAATATGTGATAATTGCTCATCATCCTCACTTCTAAGGAGCATTCAGATGATACTTTCTTCCAGACGTATTTGTTCATTTTCTGATGTTTATGACACATTCACTAGTTTTCACCAGGATCATAACTCAAAAGCATAGGTTCTTTTTCTGTCTTTCTTATACATTGTCTAGATTTTGACTGCAAATGGTTGAATTCCATAGTTTACACAAGTTCAAAGATAATTTATAATCATGGATGATGGTGTCTTTTTTCTATTTTATATGGCATAGAACTAAAATTCATTCACACTGGCATTAATTTATTCCTTTAATTGTTCATTCATTCAACAATCACTGATGATTGATGGGAGACCAGTTACATGAGATACAGAAATTTTTAAATTAAGTTCCTTGACTTAAGGAGCCCACGGATCTCAAACAAGATATTTAGGTAGATGACAGCAGAATCTCATGTATCATATGGACACAAGCAGGTTCAAGTCCCTGTCAACTTTGCTAGTTATGTTTCCTTGTCAATAAAATATGAGCTATTTTTCAAAATAAGACTGAGATGGTGCAGAGGCATATTTATCTAATTAAAACTTAGATGATGCAAAGATATTTATCAAATTATCCACATATGAATTTGACATAAATTAATGATTGTGATAAGTTTGTTACAATGGAAGAACTGTGGATGGCACTTTAGCCTGGAGCTAGGGGAAAGAATTTGTTAGGAATATAGAGAAATTTACAATTGATCCCAAACTTGAAACACAAGAAAGATCAAAACAGGCAGCAAATGCATGGAGAAATCAAAGGGAACAGCACATGCAAAGATTCAGGAAGGGAGATCTGTGTGGTTATTAATGAGCTGAAGATGATAGATATATTCTTGAGAAATTAGTAGGAGATGAAGTCAGGTACATGAAAAGTGTTTTGGATTTTATTCTTGGTGACTTATAATTCACTATTAAGATAATGCCCACTGAATAAAGTTTCCCTTTATATTATTAGCAGTCTCAAACCCTCTGTAGTTCAATGGTGTTAAAGTTAATTAGAAGACAATTAAAATACTATTTCAGTATCAGTAATGATGCATATCCAAAGAAAGCCTTTGTATTAATACATGTGCAGTTACAGATATGTGCTTAATTTTGAGAATGCAGAAGAGTTTGAAATTCTCTATAGGACTAAACTATATATATTTATTCAGCACATAGCTATTGAGGGTTTTTCTGTGACAGGCACCGTGCTAGACTTCAGCAATAAACATAAAGGACTGTTTCATCAAAGGGAGCTTAGTGTCTGTGTGGGGGTAATAGAAACTAAGCAATAGCCATTTCTAATTATGCAGGCTCTAATAAAAGTTCATAGAGCAACATAAGTGAAAGAATGACAGAATTACCCAGGCAAAACCAGGCTATTAGAATGGTTTAGGATAGATGAATAGAGAGTGGTTACTAAACAGAGTGCATTGCAGAGATGACTATAGCAAATCAAAGGGAAAAACCCAACATGGACAGTTGAAATCTTGTCATTCGATCCCCGCTTTGATGTCCATTGGGCCTGATCTGGTTTTCAACATTTTCTGTATTTTTTTTTTTTGCTTTTTGTTTGTTCATATTGTGGTTTATCTCAGATGTGTTATATCATTGGGGGTCATCCTCTTGAATTTTCATATTTTTTTTCTGTTTTTCAGTATATGATACCCAAAATAAATGAACCCACACAGATAGCAAGTAGAATGAAGGTTTCTGGAAGGTATAGTGGTGGAGGAGGGCTGTAAAGGAGAACTGATGGCAAGGAGTTCAGGAAAGAAAGAATGTTTTGAAATTGTGATTCAAATAGTATAGTACTGCTTGATGTGATTGAATTATGGAATAATGTCACCTTAACTGCCAATAAAATGATTTTTTAAATGGCCTGAGCCAGTACAATGGCAGTGTGGATGGAATGAGAGAGCTCAGATACCATCATGAGGAGAATAGAGTGAGAGAAGGTAGATTCTAAACTACTTGTAGGACTTTAGCATGAGTTCTTAAAAATATTTATAAGTATGAACAATGCATTTTTTAAAATTGATCTTTAAATCTCCCCTTGAAGCACCTACCACCCTCTACTTTTTTTCTCACCATTCCGTTTTTTTTTAATTAGTAGTAGAAGGAAAACAAAGCATCATGTTTTTCTGTGAAAATGGTGTCTGATAACACATGAAGCAGTGCTAAAAAGAAATAAATGCGCTTTCAGAGTTGGTCACTAGAATGCAAGATTTATGAAAGGTCTTTTTTTCCCCCACAAAGTACAAAAGTATTCTGCAATGACATTCTCCATAAAAATCTCCATGACTCTGTCTGCCATCACGGTTACTTGTATTGGTGCTCAAAGGTCACTTTGCATGGTGATTTCTGTTTTAATGGGAAAAAGAGTTATCCCACTCAAAGATGAATAGGCATTGACAACTCTCCCCAACTGGAAACGCATAAGCTCAGTGTGAACAGCTGTTGGAACAATTGTGGGTGAGAATTTTGCTCAACAGAAAACAACCTTGATGAACATATATAGTCACATTGCTTTCAGGACTAGCACCCATCTGTTGGGCTGGCTGAATGCCGGGTTGCTTACTGGTCAGACTTTAGGACTTATGCTGAAGTCGGGACATTCTAAGTCCTCTCCTGGAACAGCACTGCCCCCTGGATGTTGAATGATATTTTAGTACAGATAAGCTGAAAATGGACTTACACCTAAATCCTCTTCTCATAGCTCATCAGTAGTAATAAATTCTGTTACAATAATAATTTTAGGTAATTTGTATACTAATGTCAAATATCATATCCATCATAGATTTGCTTATTTTTGTATGAATGGAAGAGGGTCAGCATAATATACATACCAGGACTTCATGTTATCAATTAAGCACTCTATGTTTATCTTAATTTATTTTTCATAAAGAATGACTTAATTTTCTTGCCCCTTTTCATAAAGAAAATGAAGTATAACAATAGGAAAAAATTTGTGATTTGAATTTCTCATTATTCTTAATTTTCCTCTTTCCTTCTTTCTTGATTTCTCTGTTTATTACTAGATTCTTGGTTTCATTCTCCTTTACTGTATTACTTTGTAAAATAATCTTGATTCTGATTTACTTTTGCCCTTTCTTGATGGGCGGGGTTTCTTTCATTCTTTGTAGGTCCTTGACACTTATAGTTTCTTCTCCAGTCTGAAATCTCTCCAAACAGTATATCCTTTAATTAGTTCCTTCTTTCTTGACTCAGCATTCCAGATTGCCCTGTCACTGATCCCTGTTGATCTTCTAAAAATTTGAATCCTCCCCCTGCAGAATTGGCCCACTTCAGAAAGGTTTCCTTTAGTTGATCACTTTCTACCAAATCTGCGAGCAACTGTGGTATATGAGCCCATAATTCTTTGCATTTCTTCATCAGCCCTGCTGACTTTCATTTGACAAACACAGTACAGACAGAATAGACACAGTTCAGAGAGAAGAGAGCTCCATGGGAATATCACTCTAAGCAAAGCAATTTCTGAGCTGAACATAGAGACATATTAACATCATTTCCATAACTCTATGTATCTCGGAGACTGATCTACATAAATCACGAGAATTTGGGTTCTTTGGGCAATCAAACAGCTCTCCAACCAGAAAAACTCAGATTAGGAAGATTTGTAAGCTGCAAAATGAGGGGCACCTCTAAGGCACACTTGCCATATATTACTTTCCTTCCTTTTTCCTTTCTCCGTGTTTGTAAGTCCTGTGTCACTTCCAACCCCAAAACGGGGAGGCACAACCAAGAGAGGTAGCTAATACAGACAGATGGTAATGAAGTTATAGAACCAAATATGGGACTATTAATTACCTTGTAGCTTATTCATAAGCCAGTTTATAAATGCTATGTGTTTTTTAAATCAAATAAGCCACTATGGTATAAATGACATGACATAACATTCCTTTATTTAATAAAGAGGTATTAAGTGATAAGACTTTTATATCCACTGGAAAGGAAAAGGACAAGGGGATTTTAAAGATATATGTTCACAAAAGTATTTAATAAATCTCAGAGTTACTTAGTAGTTTACTCTGTATATAATGTTCAGAGATAATTAAGCCTCAGTAAGAATGAAGACTTTTTATTGCTAACTATTGGCCAAACTCTGTTAGAAACATTTTACAAACAATTTCAGTTGATAGCTATAACGTCCCATGAGCTCATTTGTCATTCTGATGGCATTGATGGAGACTGGAGAACAGGGAAGTTCAGTTCTTTGCCCACATGAGTTGGGAGCAGGGCTGTGTTGGAGGAGCCACCTTGACTAGGAAACCCAGCAGATTTCTGTGCTGTCATTTAAGTGGTTTTCTTACTGTAGGTACAGAAGTTTCTTAATCTATGCAAGTACAAATATAACAATTCAATTTAAATATGTGTCATTAAGTTGTGAAATGATCCCTCAGTTGTAATTTGTAAATATCGACTGCCTTAATCCTACACCGGGGAATGATGGCTGCCATCTTTCCTACCACTGCAAGTGCCATTCTATGATATTGTGTTGCATCTCCTCTCCTCTCCTATCATCATTTCATGTACTATTACAAAATCAATAATTTGGAAAATATTTTAGTGAAAAGACTTAAAAACTATATTTTAAGTCAGCCTGGAGAAAGAGCTCAGCCATTTTAGACATTTTGCCTCTTATGATGTGGTGGTGGTCCTGGAGAACCATTTCGTCAGCTCCAATCCATATCAACAACACATGGAACCCTGGCAGCCTCGTGCTATTCCCACGACTGTCTCTTTGCAGAGCCCGTGGATCCAACCACTGTTTATTCATCTCACTGAGGGCCTTTCTCTTTTTTGCCACCCTTCCAATTTACAGTAAATGGTGTCCTACTGCAGGGACTAGCCTCTCCTGACAACATGTTCAAAGTATGTAAGATAAAAATTTTTTCATTCTTATCCTTAAGGAGTAGTCTTGTCATACTTGTCTCAACAAGCATCAGTTTTCCCCTTTAGCAGTCCATGGCATTTTCAATATTCTTCTGTGCTCATCTTTATTGAATGCATAACTTTTGGTGCAATGGAGATTCCCATGGTTTGGGTCAAGGGTATCTCAGTCCTCAAAGGAGCATCTCTGTTCTTTGATACTCCAAAGATGTCATGTACAGCAGAGTTACCTACTGCCATATGTCTTCTGATCACTTGACTGCTACTGCTATGAGAATTGACTGTGGATCCAAGCAAGACAAATGTCTTTGTCCAGTTGTGGGTATTTTGGTCTTCCTTATAATGAGAAGTAATCCATTTTCTGTGGGAATCCCATTAATTCTTAGAGTCTTGTTTTTGACTAATGTAGTTTGAATTTCTTCCGTCAGTACCGTTGACATGCTTTTATGCTACCTCCTGAAATAGTGGAATGTTGATAACTTCTGTTTGGTATATTGACTCTCTGTATTCCTCTCAGCTTTTTGCTTTCTGCAGCATTCAATATTGTACCTATAATATTTCAAAGTGACAACTGGAAATGAATTTTTGAAGAGTTCTTTCAGCTGCAGATATATTGAGTGTGCTCTTCACTTTTGGTATTTTAATTCTAGGATCTTATATACTTCATTATAATATTTCACTGTGTCTTCTTGAGCTGTGTCTTCTTGAGCTGCCCTTTGAATTGTTCTAGTAAGCCCCTGAATCCATCTTTCTTCTGTATTTCTAGCTACTCAATAATTAGGAGTTAGTAATAGAGTCTCTTCTTGCACTTTTGTGTTATTATGGGTAGACCAGAGAAACAAATTCATAAACATGCATATGTATATAAGGGAGAGGTTTATATACAAGAGGAATGGAACATGGAGAAAGCATCCCAGTCCAGTCCAAGTCCATAAGTCCGATATTAGCCCATATGTCTGATACCAATCCATAAGTCCTCGTCAAACTCACAAGCACATGCAAGGA
Source organism: Nesogale talazaci (assembly GCA_004026705.1). Lineage (NCBI taxonomy): Eukaryota > Metazoa > Chordata > Mammalia > Afrosoricida > Tenrecidae > Nesogale > Nesogale talazaci. The sequence goes on along the minus strand of PVJH01005683.1, from coordinate 22,817 downwards.
CACCAGGACAATCACAGGCCAGTGGGTGCAGAGTCTTGTGTATCCATGGTGGTAGAAGCATCTTGGCCCTGGCAGGGCTTCTCAAGCATCTCTGCACTGGCAGAAGTCTCCACTGGCTTCTCCAGTCCCAGAGGTCTAGTTCCATCAGAGTAAGCCCATGTGACTTCTTCTCCAGCTCCTCCAGAAATCAGGGTCTATCAGCATGCTGCCATCTTGTCTTGTCAGTAGAGTATCTCCCAGGGACTGAGTTGATGGTTTCTCTTCTCCATGGGGGGCAGGGGCATATCACGAGGTTTCTCAGAATTCTCAGAGAAAACCATGTCCACTCAGAGGTCTCATTGACTATCTGCAGATTGACAGGCTAAACTCCACCCCTACATTCTTAATGGAATTGGCACCAGAGTGCATGACTGCCACAACTTTGATCTTATCTTTCTTTCCAGACTTTTAAATGTCCCTTTTCCTTCTTCGTGAATCATGATCTCAGTGACCTTCCAGTACTCATCAGTGTCCATAACATCAAATGTGTTCTTGAAAAATCAAATGAGATTTACTAGAGACCATACTTTGGCTCTTATGGGCTTGTTTTAATGTTCTTAAGCTTCAAGCTGAACTTATATATGAGCAATTAGTGATCTTTTCTTCAATTGGCCCTGTTGGGATTTAGCTGCCGATATTTAGATTCAACATTGTGTCTCTCCACAGGTTTAGTCAATTTGATTTCTGTATATTGCATCTGGGGATATCAATATGTATACTAGACTCTTTTGTTGTAAAAAGGTATTTGATAACAATAAGCAATTCCTCTTGCAAAATTCTATCACGCCATCTCCAACTTCATTATCACAAAGTCTCCATTTATTTTCGAACTACTGCTGTGCCTTTGTCTGTTTCAATTTTTAGCATGCCTCTGACAATAATTATCTGTGAATCTTTATTGTGTTTGATCCATTTTTGACAAAATTTTGGTCAAATGAATTCTTCAATTTCTTCATCACCAGCATTTGCGGTTGGTACATATTTGTCAATGCTTGAAAGTTATACATAAAGTTATCAGGGACTTTTGTCTCAAAATAGGGAGCCACATCCTTCTCCATCGTCTGTTCATACTCTAGAAGCTCCACGAACATCTGTTCACTTGAACTGACCCTGCTGGCATTTGAAATCCCGGTGATAGAGCACCCAGCCTCACAGCAACACACAAAGCACCACAGTATGACAAACTGAAAGATAAGCATGGAGTTTCATAATGGTTGTAAAATTGCACTAAGGGCTAATTTACCTAATAGTTTATTTCCTTCATCAGAATCTACTTTTTGTGTAAGCAGCTGCCTCTAACCTCTCATTTAATTGTCTCATATTTAGTCAAATGAAGAATTTGTCTTATTTATTAGGAATCCAGGACTGTGCCTTACCAAAACAAAAGTCTGTTAAAATTTTCTCAAATTTATACACTACAATGGAACTTAGGCCATTGCTAAAAGTTATAATTTGCCATATTAGAAATTTGTCCTGAGTATATTTTAGTATTATTTATTGGCAGTGGGCACACTAACTAGACCAAATTACAAAGTTTAGATATCATCACTATTTTGGTCTACATAATGCAAAACATTAGCTCTTTGTGGAAACACTTAAGGAATTTCCCCGTGTTTCATTCTGTTTATGAGAGTCATTTCGCCTGTCTTGAAATTAATTTAATTTAGTCACAGTATGAATCAAAAGGAAGTGTTCCTGTGTGGGTCAAACTATTAAAAATTCCATTACTAATTTTAAAGGTTACTTGTGTGAACTCACTCAGAAGTACGGGGAGAGAAGGGTCCAATGATCTGCTGCTAGAGGTCACTGCATGGAAACCCGAAGGAGGCGTTCTACTTTGCACACAGACACTCATTCTCCAGAGACGCTAACTGGATGGCAGCTGTTCGGGCTTATGTGTTAGTGTTGTTTAAATGGAATTTCTGGGTCAGGCAGATAGTTAACACACTGCCTTGATAACTGAAAAGCTGGTAGGTCAAGTTCATGCAGAAGTGTTTTAGAAGAGAGTTCCTGATAGTTTTCATTAAAAAAAATTGGTCATTCTTTTCTGGCACACATAGAATCACAATCAGTTGGAATCAAGTGAACAGCAGATGGAACTGAGGAGATGAACTTGTGTCACGCCAAGAGCTCTCTGAAGTTTTCCTTCCCATATCTATGAGGGTGAGCCTCACTGGGAACTCTGGGGCTTTCTTCTGCCAGGTTGCTGAGGCCTGAGAAGAGTGTAAGTTCCCTAAGTCGCAGCACTTCTCAATGTAGCTCTACAGTATGGGCACATATACAAAACGGACACACATAAATATAGGGCTGATACAGGTGATACATCAAGCAGAACTTACATCAAAGCCCAAGAAAGGGGGGACCAACATAACCAATCTGATGAGGGATTGGAGCCTTCAGAACTGTGAGAAAATACATTATTGTTCTTTTAAGTCACCCACTAGTTGTATTTCTGTTATTGTAGCATTAGCATACAAAAGTAATTTGTATTTATTTTCACAAAATTGCAATGCTTTGAATTCTTGAAAATACATTTGCTAACATGATCACTAGCCCAAAGAATATATCTCAAAGCAAATAAGAAGGGCACATATACTCATTAGGCATATTCACAAAGCAAAATAAATATTTTAAAGGAAAAATGAAATTGAGCACAGTTAAACTTTGATTCAATGAAAATAATAAGAAAAAGAACTCTTACATATAGAAGATGTGATCAACATATGCTTTCTTAATTTTTAAAACAGAAAACTCATAGCACTTGTATGTTATTTATACTTTAATTTGGACTTTCCAGGTTTGTTGAGGATACGCATCACAGAATATACCTCAATCCTCATATACCAGCTGGCATAATTTTGTAAGCCTCATGGCATTCTGTGGGTCACGCCACAATTCTGTGCCTACTTTCAGAATCTGTCTCACACCAACACAACACAAAGGATTGTAGCTAATCTTTCAAACTGAGGTTATCACTGATTTTATGTTGGTATTCCTAAAACAGCATAATATCTGGGGCAGATATGTTTTAAAATCAATGAACAATTGATTTGTCTTTGGTTTTCAAAAGATTTCTTGGAATATTTTTGCTTTTAGTCTTTAAAATTACCATATCTGAGAGCATTGGCCTCAGGAGTTCATCCAGCTCTATTGATTTCAGATAGTCTGTAGTCCATAAGAATTTGAAATTCTATTCTAAAATTCTCCCATTTGATTAATATTCTTCTTTTATTCGTCTCACCCCACCCTGTCTTTCTCTTGAACCCTTGATGATTTATAAATTATATATATTTTTTCATGTCTTACACTGAACACTGTCTTCCTTTGCTCACTTTTCTGTTGTTTGTCCCCCTGGGGGGTGATATGTTGATCGCTGTGGTGGGTTTCCCCTTTCTCTCCCACCTTCCTCTTATCCTCCTGGTGTCTTGATATTGCTACTCTCATTATTGGTCCCAAAGGGTTTATCTGTCCTTAAGTAGAGGCTCACTGTCCATATGCTACCTTCAACTTAATATATACATATATGTACTAAGATCTACTACCCTAGTATTTTATATAAATCTATTTACATATGTGCATGCCTGTATTTAGACCTCTATAAGTGTCCTTTGTTTCTTAGTTCTTTCATCTACTTCCCTTTACTTTCCTCTTGTCCCATTATCATGGTCAAACTTCAGACAGCTTTCATTAATTCCTCTCGGCTACACTGCACTTGATCAAATCCCACCAGATACTGTATACCCGTCCCACCATCAGCTTTAGATCACTTTGCTTCCCTTGTCCCTGGCTTTGAGGCTTTCATACTTCCCTTCCCCTGCCCCCCCTTTCATGTTTCCCCATACCCTCACCCCCACGCCCAGGCACCCATCTGAGTCAAACCATCAGTCCTGTTGCTTTCTCCTCCAGATTGTCCCACTTATCATATCTAGATAGACACGGAACAGCAATAATAAACACAAACACAAAACAAAGCAACAAACAAAATACAACAAAAGTAAAGCCTGCAAATAATTCCAGGTCTGTAGACCTTTATGAGCATTTTCTGGTTGAGTCTGTTGAAGTACCAAATGCTGGCCCCAAAGTCCATTTTGGGAATTTTGAGTGAACTCCATTGCTCTGCTCCCCTGCTGCTCTGTTGCACGCCCTTTGTGCTTCACCCCGGTGTGGTGGGGTCAGATTGGGAACGTTTCTTGCACTGTGTCTCCAGTGTTATCCCCTGTAGAACTCTGGATCAGCGAGGGATGTCCTGTCTTGTGATGGGGCCGACCCCATGATCCTCTCTATGTGTTGGCTGTGAAGAGCAGGAATATTGTATTTGGGGCTTGGTGGGCCACGATGTGTTCAACTCTCTCTTTCTCTCATAAGTTGACTCCTGTGTGCTCTGATGAAATATGCCCTTCTCCCTGAGTTGCAGCTTCAACGCTGTCCTCTGTAGTGCATTCTTCTGGGAGTGGTGGTGTCCCATGTAGTTAAAATTGGGCCCAGCCCCATAGACCCCTCTGTTCATTCGATGATTCATTCTGGTACGTTGCATTCACATTTTGGCATACCATTTTGATTAATAACCTTTTATAGAATCTTTGATCCAAATGTTTATTAATAGTAGCCGTGCATCCTTCAATTCTGATACCATGGCAAAAAATTTAGTATTTCATGGAAGCAATTAGCTACACATTCCTGCCCACCTTTTATTTCTGACACTCCTCTTGTTCCCGAAGAATATAGATCACTTGATTTGTCTTGGATGACTGCTTGAATTATTTTTTTTTAAGAAAGAAAGCACTACTCATCAAGCTAGAACATAGAACAGACACATTAAACACATCATGAGGCAAATTAATTGAGATGTCCTATGAATTCATGTCCTTAAACCTCCATATCAACATATCAAATCTCATGTGGTACTTGGTTGTACGTTGTTGCAAGAGAAGCTACCATTTTACTGTTGTCAATATATCTATCACAAAACTTTTGCCAGTTCAACTTTCTACTGAGTACTACTCATTGAGCATAGCTAGAATCATAAACATTGTAACCTACTGTAATTCATGTAACCTCTCCATCATCATAAACGTCCCCACTATCTTTTCCTTCCCTCTTTTACCCCTTACAACTCATAGCAAGGCCATGCTACTTAAAAATTTTGATTTTTAAACATTTTTCTTTACTAGTATTTTTACATTAGTGAGTTTATATGTATTTGTCCTGTTGTGATTGATTTTTTTTTCTGTCAGAGAAACCGAGTCTGATTTGATTATCATTTATCTGCTCTCTAATGACTTTGAGCATCTTTTCATGCATCTGTTTGGTGATCATTGGAACATACTCTGCTATAACATGTCTGTTTAAAACCTCTGATTATTTTATGATTAGTTACATATTATTTATTTCTTGCAAAATAATTTGTAAAACAAAGTGAGGCATAGATGCAATTATTCAATTATATCAAGCTAGTTGAAGGTAGTTTTGAAGGTAGTTTTAGACAAAGACTTTGTGTTTAAATATGCTTCCAGATGAGTACAATACCACCTCATATGATATGTAAAACAAAATTATCTTTATATGAAATTCATTTCAATTCAACATAAAGCAACATGTTTATGATTCTATAGTGTAAATAATAAAAAAATTTACGATGATCAAATATAATTCAGAAAACATTTCTATACACTGCATATGTGAAGGAGATGTGAACTGGTTAGGTTTTCATGATATTTGTCTTAATATTGCTTTGAAATTATTAGGCATTGGTAGAGTCTAAAATTATGTTATAAAAACTATTGTAAAATATGCATAAATCTAAAGTAGTATGAAATATAGTAAATTATTTTGTCATCTACCCATAGTGCTCTAATTATTAAATGGTATCACTTTAGTCTTCACATATAGAACACTTACACAGAAAATTGTTTTGCTTGGTGATATTGGTCCTCCTGAAATTAAAAAGTTCATACCATGTTTTCTGTATATTTTGCAAATTAGAGATGATATTCCAAAGTATATTTTTACATTCACTAAGCAAAGTATGAGAACTTTCTTATTTTTAAGTTACAGAATGTTGGACAGGGACTTGTGAGTAGAACACAACGTGTGTGAGAGAAGGGTCAATCTGAGTATGCAAGGTCATTAGATGACCATCTGCAAAAGGTGATGGACTCTATTGTTGTTATTCAGGCAGGTGAAAAGGATGGGGAGCTTGACATTGTGAAGATGAGAAGAGGTTAGATCCAAGAAAGAGGGAACACTGATTATTTTGAATACAAAACTGGAAGCTTTCTAAACAAGGGATTGTTATCTCAATGAAGATACTTGCTTACTAAGAGGATAAGAAAACTGAGAAATGATATTTTTTTTGTGTGTGCGTGGCATCACTGCCCTGGTGGGAGTAGGAAGCCCAGCAATGCTCCTGGAGAGCTGCTGCTGGATTTGAACTGTCAACCCTGTGGGCCACAGTCCTGCACACAACCACTAGGCCACCTGGGCTCAGCCCAGAAATGAGCTTTTATGAGTGGAATTGCAAGGGTTCTTCTAAATAAAAAAAGTTTCTATTGTATTTTACCACATTTAATTTAGTCTAACTACAGAATTTAGGAGCAAAAGTTATGCTCACATTCTGAATTTTTGTGAATGTGACATAATTTTATACAAATTTAGTTTAAAACTATCAAAGACATTTCATCAGGGTGCTGTATCCCTTAAAAAGCATAGATGCTGATAAGAAAAACAATTTTAATCTTACTAGTATTTGTTTTTACATGGCTTTAAGATTGATTATATTTGTGATTGCTAGAAAACACACATTTAACATATGAAATACTATTTTCTATAAATATAGGGAGATTATTCTTAATGTTTATGCTTAATTTGTTAAGTAAAATTCAGTTGGCCTGAGAATTTTTCTATTTCCTAGTCAATCAAAACAAAACAAAAACAATCTTGAGAGATGATCTAGTATCTCTGTGAGTAAGGTATTATATTTAATAAATGGTAATTTCATTAGATTACAAAATATTATAAAATGCATCAATATGCTATGTACATAATATAGAGTTTGCTTCACTCGGCCACTAAAGTTTTGCCTCTAAATTTATGAATTTAGAATGAGAAGAACTTCTGGATACCCATGGAATTTTGATATTATCTTTTTTATGAAAAAAAGCAACAACTGACAAGACACTAATAAATTACATACATCCTTCTTGTAGTTGTTATAAATAATTCCATAAATCTTTTTACTGAACTTATGCTAAGCCAAGCTCAGTGCCATCTAGTCCCTCCTGACTCATGATGACCCTGTAAGACCCGGTAGAACGTCCCCGGAGGGTTTCTCTGTCTAGGAGGAAAAACCTGGCTTCCTCCTGCAGAGTGCCTGGTGGTTTCAAACTGTGCACCTTGTGTATCAGAGCCCAACATGTAACCATGATGCCTCCAGGGATTCTTGGGTTTTAGCAGAGTTTCAGTTGATTGTGTCCATTCAAGAAGGAATAGTCTAGCAAAGGGCAGTATCCAGGGCAGTGCTGGATCAGAGATTCTAATTGATAGGGGAAGAGGGTTTTAAGTCAAATTAGTCTCTTAGAAAACAGTCTGTAAAGTGAGTCCACTTGAATTACTTCATTCTCCCCTTCCCTTCAGTTTTCATAGAGTAGCACTCGGTACTATGGCATTAGGAGAAATGCAGTCATTGATGCTAGCACATTCTGAGTTTGAAATAGGAAATGTTATAAATTAAATTGTGTCCGCAAAAGTCTGTGTTAGAAATCCTAAAAACTGCATGTGCGCTCCTCCGGGAACATGCTTTTCTAATTGAGGCCATAGGAGTGAATGGGTGTTTTAAGATCACAAAGGTAGGTCCTTCATGGAAGGACACAGGAACTGAGAGGGGAAGGAAGCACCGAGGACAAAGGATGCTGTCATCCCATTAGAAGACCACCACGGATAGAAGTTGAAGAGGAAGATTGTCTGCCCTCAAGCTGAGAGTAGAGGAATGAGATCACCCTGGAACTTGTATTTCTAAACAACTAAAGCGTGAGAAACTCGGTTTCTGCTCACTCAAATCATCTGCTTGTGGTGTTTCTGTAATGCAGGACTGCAGATTGCGGCAGCAAGTTAACCTTTTTCACCGTCCGAGTATTCAACTGTAAAACGTGAATATGAGCCTACTCACACTTTATTGAAAGACTTAACTAAGATAATTAATGGCCAGGGCTCAGCACACAAAATGTGCTTATAGTGAGCATTATGATTTTTTAAACTTGATCCTTCATGGTAAAGTTGACATTTCATTTTAGATTATATATCTTTGCCCATTTTTTTTTGTATCTTGGTGCATAGGCTTCTTTTTACAAGGCTAACTCTCCTAAAACACTAACTAAATATCCTAAAAAACCATAAAAATTGGATTGATTTTATGCACTACTCTTTAATGTAGTCAGCAATGGCTGCTAAAAAGTGCAATGGCATCTAAGTCCTCAGATACAGAAAGCCAGAAAGATTCATAACTGCATTTTGTTCATTATCACAGTTTCAACATGACCTAGAAGCACAATAAATAACTTAGGGTGTCCATAACCATTCTGTGATTCATTATTTATGACCAAGTGGTGTCCCTGACATTGATTTATTCTGTCAAACTCCCCATATCTGTGAAAGAGGAAAAACAGTCACTGAAAAGTGTCTTTTAAGCTAATCAGAGCAAAGCCACTTAAACTTTTGACTCAAAGCATGCCAGAAGATTACTTCATAGCACTGGATGTTATTTAATTATGGAGAAATCAGTCTATTATTACAGATTCATTAAGTATATGATTATGAATGGTTTCTCTCCTAATATCTGAATTCTGACTTGGAAAGTCATATTAGTTTGCTAATTATTTTTGCATGAATTAACCATTTAATATGCATACATTTAAAAGTTGTAGAAATGTCTCTTGACTATCTTTTATTTTGATAAATTCTATCATATAATTCCACTTACTGTTTTGTAAACCTTATTCCCCTGACTTTTCCCAGGATTCAATTGTAACTGTCCATTAAAAGAAACACAAGTTAGGCTTACACAAATGCTGTAGTCTATAGTCTTCATCAGGACCTGCCTTTTGAAGGGCATAGAAAATACAACTGAGAATAAAGGCAACGGGAAAGAAAGAGGATTGTACTCCATTCAGATTGCTTCAAAATGTTACTGTTTTACTTCTCAAGGTCGTGTGAGCCTTTGACTCCATTATTAAAAGTATGGATAACTCTATAGTGGCTAAAATCCATTCACTGATCACAAGGGAAGCGGGATTTTGATCAGTAGGGGATATGATGAGATATAGGTAGTGACAGAAAGAATGAGCCATTATTACAGTCAAGTGACAGTAAGATAGGAGATATATATATATATATATATATATATATATATATATATAAAACACTTTTTTTTTACTCAGATCATATTTGTTCTGACTTCTGGTCTTGTGAGATAATAAGACATAGAATAATTTTTATAAAACACTAGCAATCTCTTTATGGAAAAGCTGAATACTAACCAAATACTTCCCCATGAGAAATTTAAATAAGTTTATAAACTATGACAATCTTGTATCAAGACAAAGACACATTTTAAATGTATATTGATTCACTGGAAACTATTACTGAATCAGTAGCCTATGGGGCTGATTGCATATCATTCAAGTTACATTTGATTAGTGATCCATTCTACTAAAGAACTTAGAATACATTTAAAGAATTAGATAAGAATACCAATTTTTTACAGAAATATTTTTAGAAAATTGAAAAGCATTTACTCTTAAAGCATGGATTAGTAGGCCACTTGATTATGAGAAGCTAAAATTAAAGATTAAAATCAGTGTACAAATTATATACATATACATCTTATAGAGATGGAAACTAAATGTAGTATTTCTATTTAATTACTATAAGAATATACAGTGAACCTTACTGAGAGATCAAATCAAGAAAAAGATGTGTGTGGGGGGGGGGACTCATGTAGGACTCCCATATATGTTGTGGGAGAACTTACACACTTTGAAGGGCCAGTTAGCTGAATAGGGTGTTCAGATATGGGAAACAATGTTTCACCAGGCATGTAGAAGGCCAATGTGGGAGAACCTGCCTGTGTACTTTGCTCCTAACTGAGTGAACATGACCTAACTCCTGATCATGCTCAGGTGTCTCAGAGAATATAAAGTAGATAACTTGGACAATTAACATTGGTCTTCTGAGATGCAGAGGACACACTAGAAGGACACAAAGTTGAAACTCCACTAAGCAAATTGGAAAGTTCAACGAGAGCTTGCTCATGGGTAGATGGGTGAGTTTAGACCCATTGCTCTGGGAATACCCAACAAATGGCAATCTGGGCATCAATGACTATTGACTTACTTCTCCTTCTCTCTGCCCTTACATGGTCTGGATAAGCCAATCAGAAAGGGCTCTGTTCCCATAAATGAGGGTTAATGAAAGAATTGCCATGGCTTCAACCCCCATGACATATGTAACTAGCAGTCAGTCACATATCTTGGAAATATACAAGTTGACTACTCAGGTAATGGAGTCTGAAAAATGTTGCACATGTGTGAAATTTACGCCTTAATCATAGTTTACCTTTGTATAAAATGATATTTAAAAATGGATCTTATTTAAACCCTTGGAGGTTGATTTATGAAGCACTATGCTACAATGACAATGATGGCCCCCAAATGAACGAGGGACTTCTAGTAACAACAGTTCTAAGAATAGATTTTGAGCTATCACTTGTTCATAGCCCTAGTGTAAGAGCAATTAATTCTTTGGGCATGACAATTCTTGGTACTTATACCCATGAAAAGTTCACTGAAAACGTGGACTTTTTAGAAAAATGTGGTGAAGAAACTAGATGGTGCCAGGCTATCATGAGTAATAGTATCTGGGGTCTTAAAGGCTTGCCTCAAAACAAGCAGCCATTCACGTCAGGAGCCAGCTAAGCCCACATGGAGGAAGCACACCAAACTGGGTGACTCACAGATAGCTAACAAGAAGATCGAAACTTGGAAAAGAAAATGATACAAGTGTCCAAATCCTAAATATCCAGATTACAGAAAACTATCAGAATCCATTTACAGTCACTATCTGGAATGAGCCTCCAATGAATCTCTGATACACATTGTCTAGAAATGGCAATAACCCTTAAGTCAGATGGCAAGCCTTACAAACGGGATTGTAGTAACTATGTTCAGGCTGGAATGTAAAGTCCTGTAATCGGATTTCCCTAGAGACCCAATGCAAATTTGTTGTAAACTTTAATTTCCTCTGCTTTGTAAGCAATTGGAGAATTCTTAAATTGCTTTTGAATGACGTTTGTTAATGGATGAATGCCCTAGTTATCTATAGTTATCTTCATAGGGAAACTGGAATTGATGGAAATACAATCTGGATTTGTGATTACAGACAGACAGACAGACTGTGATTGGGAGACTCCATAGCAGGGTATAAAAGAACCGGTGGGGGAGTTACAAAATTGATTATGATAGTGAGTGCAGAGCTCTTTTTGAACCATTGAATTGTATGATGCATTAATCATAGATCAATAAGAGTGGGGGACAATAAATATGGATGAGAAGACATTGTTGCCTCATCATGAAAGGTGGGAAGTAGAGCTTAGAGAAGTTTTTTGAGGTGGGGGAGTGAAGCTGAAGAGGATGTTACAGGATACCGGCTATTTTTTATAACTGGAACAGGGGAGTTGCCAATGACTATAAGCCTAATTGAACACATTTTATAAATAAGATCTGCTCTGCATATTTAATTAGGAGCAGGGTTAAATTTACAAGCCTTTTGGCAATTTCATGTGTCTTGAAGCCTGGCAAATTCATTTTCATGTCTCAGAATGAGACAGAGAACAGAAGACACTTAGCCAATATAAATAAGATAATCCATATTAAAAACAAAAATGAACTCACTGCTTGTGTTACCGCTGACTCACAGGGACCCTATAAGACAGTCTCCAAGACTGTTTCCCTGAGTAGAAAGCACAGCTTTTCTCCTGTGGAGCAGCTGGTGGTTTCTGATTGGGAACCTTCTGACTTACTAACTTCACGGCCCGACATGTGACCACTCAGCTATCAGGACACCTTGTTAGCCCCTCACCAAATTAGGAATGTCTGATGTGTAAATGAAAAGGCAAAGAAAAGGAACACTTCTGATAATGAGGCAATGCCAACTTATAGCTAGCTGCCTTATAGAACAAAGTAGAACCACCCAACACAGTTTTCAAGGCTAACATCCCTATGGAAACAGACTGCATCTTTCTCCCAGAGTGGCTGGTCTGTTTTAACTGGAGGGGAGGCAGGGGTAAATATTTGCCAGTTGATCCATAAGATCCTCAGCTCCAACTAACCTGCCTCTTCATGTCCACTTCTTGGAACTCATAAAGTCTCAGAATCCCAAAGGTGCTGCTCCACCCTGTCTTAAGGGTTACTCTGAGGTGGAATTGTACTTGTTGGCAGTAAAATTTTGTTTTGGGTTTGAGTTACCTGCCATTTATTATCGATAGTATATTAACAGATGGAATTATACTTCGCAGACCCAGTGGAGTACCTAGTAATTGGGGTTTTTGGAAATGTTTCCCCAGATAATTCTGATGCTGATGCACACATAGAAATTGAAACTCTTAAACTGGTTATCTCAGAAGTAACTAGCCAGTGTCATAGTTTGTGGCAGTTGATTGCAATTTTCTGACTGGTTTGCTTGATTTATGGCAGGTGGCTTTTGTCATCATGTAGACCTCATACATAGCAATGGAGAAGAACTATAAAATCATAATTGAAGACTACTGAAAATTTATCCCCATGACACACCTATGAAAACAGCAAAAAATATCATTTTCATAAAATATCTTCCATTTCATGTCACCTAAAAAAGTAAAACAAAAAAAAAATCACTAGGTGAACCTTTTTATAATTTTTCTAAATATATGAAAGATCTCTGCTTCTACTTACAGTTTCAAAATAGCCATTGGTAGTAAGAGAAAAGAGGTGGGGAGGGATGAATGATAGGGCTATCTTCAAAGACATTCCTGGATAGAATTTTAAAGATTTCTGAGCAGAAAAGCCTAGAACTCTTAGTTCTTTGTAATAAAACATGATACAGGAAATGAGAACCTTTCTTTTAGTGAGTTGTGTGATTATAGGAGCACATGTGTAAGACAACCACTCTGATTTTAATATTGAAAATGCTTGAGCAGTTGATCCAATTTGAGATGTATCCATGAACTATATAACTATTATTTTACCTGGCCGATTTTTTTCAAAATGAATCTTATGAATAACATTTTCCATGAAGGTTCAAAGGAACTCTGCTAGCACAGGGTGGTTAAATATTGAACTGCTATCCAAAAGGTTCGCAGGACAATCCCCCCACTCCCCACTTCCCCATTCCCCCATCAGACAGCAATTAAGTGGGAGAAAGACAGGAAAGTCTATCTCCAAAATAACTTACATCCTTGGGGACTCTACAAGACTGTTATTCTCTGTCCTGTAGGCTTGCTATCATAGTAGTGGACTTGCTTCAACTGAAAAAAGTTTCAAGTACTATGAAATGGCTTGTTTAGCAACACTCTACCTTGCTAATGTGAATGTGGTCAAGGTACAATGCGGGAAGCTGTAGCTTAAGGAAGTGAGAAAAGATTTTGTTGTTGATTACTGAGTTGATTCGTCCTCATAGTGAACTTGTTAAACAGTGTGTAACTACCCTGACAGTTTCCTAAGCGATAATCTTTATGGAAGGAGTTCACTCTGTCTTCTCACCTAGGAGGAAGTTGATGGGTACAAACAGCAGACCTTTCTGCTAGCAGCCAACTGCTAAAACATTGAATAACCAGTGTTCCTTGAGAAGTTAGTCTAGCAATTGGAAATGAAAGATTTTATCAAGCCTGGGAATGATGTCTTTTGAATAAAGCAAAGAATAATCTAGAGTCTCTTAGGATGGACAATAACATAAAATGTTAGTGGCTTAAAACAGCAATGGTTCATTTCTCTCTTACTACTTGTGCATGCTGAGTGACCTGAGATGCACTCAACACTTTTGTCTCTCAGATCAATTAAATGGCCCCTCTTGATCGTTTATGGTGGAGGAAAAGAAAGTAATGGAAAATTGTAAATCCAGAAATTATAGAAGCAGCTGATATTTGATCATCATTGTAATTTCTAGTTAGTCAGGAAGTATAATCTGATTGATAGGTCCCCAAATGAAGAAAAATGAATATTTGTACTCAATTATTATATACTACCTTTGAGTATATAAGTTTGATATTTTGGTCACCCTTTTTCTTCAACAGAAATGTTATACATAATACCGTTCCAAATAAAGACCTAACCAGACACTGCATCTACTTCAATATCATGATCTAAGGTGACACCAAGTGGTCTATTCATCTAGATGTAATTCCTTATCTCCGGAATCTGCACATACCCCAATGCAAGTTGTCATTCATCCTGAACCCCCAATTTCAGCTATCTAATGAAAGGACAAGGACAAACAAAAGATCTTGACAAAATGGATTGGCACAATGGCTGCAGCAATGGCTTCAGAAAGCATCATTTGTAAGGAGTGTGCAGCCCTGGGCAGTGTTTCCTTCTGGTCGCAATGACTCAGAACTGACCTGAAGGCACCCAGCAACCACCCCTTGTAACTTCTCCTCATGGACCTTGCTGACGCTTCCTAAGAGGTCCATCATTTTCTTGTTCATTAGACTCCTTCAACAAATCTCTGAATGAGAAAGGAGGCCTTGATTTATGTCCTATGTATAGTGGGATTTTTTATTTTTAACTATTGCTGTTAGTGGTCATCAACTCAGGCCCATTTCTCTGATTGTTCACAGAGCTAATGATCACCCAGTCCCATCCATCTTGGGGATCAGTGTGATGCTGGAGTCCATTCTTAGGATCACCGTTTATTCTGAGCACATTTCAGCCAAAGAGAAGCGTCCTCCAGCACTATGTCAGGCAATATCCCCTCGTGATCCATTGGACTTTTATTGGTAAAAATTCAAAGCAGATACCCAGGCCTTTATTCCTCATCTTATTCTGGAAGCACTACTAAAAACCAACTATTATTAGAGACTCTGATGATATTTGAAATATCAGTGGTACAGCTACACACAAATAGCACAGTACAACAGGCAGAGTAGTAATGGAATAAAATCCCTGAATCAAACTCATTGCCATCTAGTCAAATCCAACTCAGAGCAACCTCCTTGGATGGGGTCAAACTGTCCCTCTGTTTTTCTGAGATTCTTTATTATAATTCTTTACTGGTGTAATTCTTTATTAGGTATTCTGGTCCATTGAACATGACTATTTCAGAGTAAACCCTAAAAAACAGGGAAGTTTTTTAAATGTTGCATCAGTTTCATGTGCCAATAGTCATATCCAGAATTCTTTCTAGACACATGAGTAAGATTGACAATGTGTTTTTGCTCTCTTCTCCTTATATCTTCTCTTTTGCAACTTAATTTCAGTCCTTTGACCAATCAGGCTGAAGTGGGAGATCCACACTTTTAGTTGCTTTTCCCTCAGCTATTTTATCCAATTGAAAGGATTTAGTGTATGTTAGCTTAATCCAGTCAAACGTTTTTAATAAGGGGAATAAACAGTGCTGGTCTTGATTAGATCCTTGCCTCAAGGCAACATATTAATCGGCCCTTGTTGGTTGTTACTCAAAGCAGTTTTCTTCTAACCCCACAAGTCCCAGAGTTTATTGTCTATAATTTATTTTATCACAGTTTTCCAGTGACTGTTATTGTTATGGGAATACTAAAATATATCTCCACATATTATGGATTCCAAATATAGAGTTTCCTGCTCCCATTCCATATCATCAACTATTTCCTTGAAATGAACAGGAATCAAGATCAATCTTTGCTCAGGTGCAAGAGGAGTTTAAACCATCTAAGAAGCAGGTTTTGTTTCTATGTTTGTAGAATTATGACTTTATTCCATTGGGTTATATATATTTACATATCAATATATTAACATATAATATGCTCTTAACAAATAAACACCCTAAAATGTATATAACGTCAGCTGATGCATTGTAAGTATAGAAGATAAATCTAGATTCGATGTATGTATCTTCTTGTGAGTACAAAATGCAGCTTCTTCCAGATGGCAGGGAGCCAAAGTAATCAACCTGTCACATATGGTAAGAGGATAAACACCCCCCTGCCCCAGCCTCCACAGGGAATTATGCAAGAGTCTCTGGGTTGATCTACCACTGGCAGGTATAACAAGCTGCAAGAGGAGTTGTATCTGTATCAGTCTCAAAGAGGGAGATTTTACATTCCTGAGAATACTTACAGCACCCCCTAAGCATTACTGGAGTGATCTGCTAGTGAGGCTACAAGGTGCCTGGAAAGTGAATTGTCTCATTTATCTGATAGTTGAAGGCGTCCTTCCTACAAATAGCATTCATTGAGCATTAATATGATATCCAAAAACTATACTATATGTTCATTCTAAGATATTAGCCACTACCCATTAGTCATGAAAATCTCTACCTCATATCATTTTTCCTGATAATAAAAGTGGAAAAACAAATGTATTGCTTTAAAATGTTTTTATCTGATTTTTTTAACAAAAACCTTTTGGGGCTACTTTTGAATGAGGCTATATTGCATTGCATTGACTCTATCCAATGATAATTTATCATCCAGATCCATCTAAAAACCATATTTTCTTTTTTCCTCATCAAATAACTGGCCATTCTCAAAACTCAAATTCACTGCTGTTGAGTTGATTCTTACTCAAAGGAACTCATTAGGACATAGTAGAAGCTGAGTACATTTTTTTTCAAAATAGCAAGACCAAGTCTGGGCCACATGCTCATGGATTTCCATCTATCTTCTGGATTGATGTGATGCCTGCTTTAGACATCCCATCCTGAATTAGTAATGACATACTAATTTTAAAAAATCCCAGTCTTGGTTATGGTATTTCAGAGAATATCAATATTACAACCCAACAAGCATTGCTTTATCTAAACGACCAAGAAATAATCTATTCTAGTGGACAGAGACTGTATTAGGTTCACCATAGTAGCAATTCATAGCCTTTCACCTAGTTCCCAGAATGAAGCCAGTTTATAGAAAAAGCACACTTTAATTTGGGTAATTCTGACTCCCTGGAAAGATCATTCAAACCACCTCAAATACATACTCTAACTTTTCTTCTAAACATTTAGTTCAAGGACAGTAGCGATTTACCAAAGTAACTGTATTAGGACCAACTATGGAATGACATGAAGAATACGACACATGAAGAAAGCAAACTGTCATTAAAAACACATCAAAATAAATATCAAAAAAAATCTGAATCTTGTGCTTCATTGTAGAACAGCTAAAGCAAATGGGGGGAAAGATGAAGTAAAAGCGAATAGATGATTTTAAAAGGCAACTCAAGAAGATAATGTAAAAATATCAGAATGAAATGTACAAAGAACTAGAGCTAGAAAACCAGAAAGAAAAAACACAGCAAACATCAAGCTGAAGGGCTGTAGAAATAATTCAAGGCTAGAGTGTCAATATTGAAGGATTCTTGGAGCAAACTATTGAATGATGCTGGAAGTATCAAAAAAGATAAGAGTAATATATTGAGTCACTGCACTAAAAAGAGACTGCCATAATTTCAAGAAGCAGCATTTGACCAAGAAGTAATGGCATTGAAAGAAGGTGGTCAAACTGTGCTGAAGGCAGGAATAGAAAACATAAAGAGTCAGGCATTGATGGAATACCAATGGTATATTTAAAAAAAATAATGGTGCACTGGAAACTCTCAACATGCTAAGAAATTCGGAAGTTAGTTACCTTGCAAACCACATGGAAGAGTTCCATAATTATACCTATTCCATAGAAACATGACCCCCAAAATATGTAAATCTAGAAAAATATCATTAATATAGTATGAAAGAACAATTTTGATGAACATCATTCAACAGCAGTTGTACTGCTACATTAACAGGAAGCTGCCAAAAATTCAAGCTAGACTGCGAAGAAGATGGCACGATGGATGTCATTACTAATTTCAAGTGGATCATAGTTAAAACAGAGGTTGCCATAAAGATTGTTACTTGTATTTACTTTACTATGCAAAGATGCAAAGAACTAGAGCTAGAAAACCAGAAAGAAAAAACACAGCAAACATCAAGCTGAAGGGCTGTAGAAATAATTCAAGGCTAGAGTGTCAATATTGATGCATGGCATCAAGATGCAATGGCATTCTACTATATGGGTCAAAGTATGATGTGTTAAGTATTCAGAGGAATGAGAATTCTAGAATACTTCATTGTACTCATAATAAACCTGTTCATTGATCAAGAACCAATTGTTCAGATATAAAAGGGAAATGCTTCATGGTTTATAATCAGGAACCCAGTGCATCAAGATTGTATCCTTTCACCATACATTTCTAATTGGATGCTAAAAAAGTAAGTTGAGAATCTGGATCATATAAAGAAGAACTTGACATCAAGACTGCAGAAAGGGTTATTAACAACTTGTGATATGCAAATGACAGGACCTGGATTCCTGAAAACAAGGAGAAATTTAAGCAACTACTGATGAAAACTAAGTAGACTCAGTCTTCAGTATTGGTTTCAAATTAATGCAAAGGAAAAAATTCATCACAATTGGACAAATAGATAACACTATGATAAAAAGAATAGAACATTAAAATTGTCAAACTGTTCATCTTTCTTGTATCCATAATCACTACTGGTGGAATCAGCAGTCCAGAGATCCGAGGACATGTTCCACTGGGCAAACATGCTGCCACTGACTTGCTTAACGTGCTTGGAGAGCAAGCATGCCTCGTGAGGACTAAGGTGCTTCTGAACCAAGCTATGACATTTTCAATTGCCTGATATTCCTGTGATAGTTGGAAAATAATAAGGAAGAGCCAAAAAGAATTGATGTAATTGAATTTCTATACCGGTGCTGAATATTGAAATTATATGAATTGCCAAAAGAAAACACAAATCAGAAGCTAGAATGGAAGTACTTCTTCTCAAGCACTTCGGAAATGCTGGCAGGAGAAAGAAAGTCCTGGAAAGGACACCCTAAAGGATAAAGGTCAATGAGAAAACGGCACAGACAGAAAAATGAACAGATGCACTAACCTAGTGACTGCAACAATGGGCTCGAGCAAAACAACCGTGCGGATGGCACAGGTCCCCGTCGTGCTTGATTCCGTTCTACATCATATCGCAATGCTGCAATGGCCCTGAGAGCAAAAACAACCCAGAGCTGGATGCATACCCCAGACCTCCAGGAATTACTCTCAACTCTATGCTCCACAGAATTGGGGTGGAATGCGTTTATGGCCCAAACTATGTTGTTGTGTGTTCTTCAGCCGAACGCATCATCCTGTTGCTATTTAAAGCCCCACATTGTCTATCCTTAGCAAAAGGCTATCTTTGAATAGAAAGAGTAGGTAACTTTATGCGACTGGGTAAATGGGGAAAGTGGCAAAATTAGTGTTCCCAGAGCTCATGTAAAAGCTGGAACCATCGAGAAGGGGCTAGAACCTGGTATCAAATCAAAAAGGGAGGTGGAGTGGGAGGAAGTCAAGTCAGCATTAATTAAGTGAATTTAAATTCACTTAAATTTAAGTTGTTTTATGTTAGAGATAACTTGAAGTTGGAGAATATATTTTGGTCAAATATGCTGAAATTATAGATTGTTGAGTAGAGTTTTAAAAAAATTCAAATGCATTCAATCAAAGGAAGACAGCGTCATAATTTCTAACACGTTAATATTATCCTACCTTCTACCTTAGTTTTATCCATCCATGTATATACGAAAAAACAAACTCATTCCCATTGAATAAATGCTGACTCAAAGCAACGCCCTATGTGGGTTTCTAAGACCACAGTTGTTTACAGGAATAGGAAGTCCAGTTGTTCTCTAGCAGAGCTGTTGGTGCTTTTGAACTGCCAGTCATCTGGACTACAGTCCAGTGTTTAAGCATTACACCTCATATAAGTATGTGATTTAAAGACGAGTATTCCTAAGTGAGATAACTATTTAAATTTTGCACTATTGTCTGGTTATTTATATTTTTTAAATTTCTCCATTTCTAGTTGTCTCCTGCTGATTTGTACAATGAAATTTTAAAGCATGGGATATTTAATATAGAATGAGTCTAGAGTAAAAGTTGACCTAGAGTAAAAACTGATCTATATCTATATTTCATCCAAAACTTTTATTTGAAAAATCTAGGATAAATATGTAGCTAGGTATAGGTGATTACATTTCTTGATTGAACTTGACTCATCATTTTTTAATTAAACTTGCTACAGACCACTGTATGATACAAGGGAAAGGGTAACTACACAAATTATACACCAAGGAAAAATTCTTGGTTGGTTTTTCAAATGGATAGGAGTTACTTCTACATTAATTTTTAACTTTGCTGAGTATCTCTTTCTTAATAAAGCCCTAAATTTTCTAGGTGTGCTATATTTATTTGTTGTAAAAATCAAGGTCAAGAAAATAAAATTCTTAAATACAGAAACAACTTTTGTTCATCTGTTAATTTCACTTTTGTTGCTGTTTTCCAAGATGTAGATGGTATATGTATTAGAAAAGAATTGGTAACAAACCATTCTATGGATATCTATAAAACTATTTAAAATTCTAATTTATCTTTAAATCACAATGGTAATCTTAACAACCTTGTAGTTTATGATGAAGAGAACAATGGTGATGATTTGGTTAAATGTAGTGTGGAATTTTCTAGCTGATTGAAAATTTAATTTGAATACAACAAGGAATATTCTTAATCGCATGCTGTGAGGGGAGTACACTTTCCAGTTGTGCATTGGGCAGACACTGACTGAAATTAGGGCAACGGTTACTTTGATCAGAGTGTGAGTCCCACGATTCCCAGACAATAAACCTGACAAAGTCTTTGGAAGATTCTGTAGAAACCAGGTAGTTTACTATGAAGAACAGAGAAAACATTCCAGAGTTTTCCCTTGAGTTTGATCAAATCTTCCTAGGGGCACTAAACGAACTCAGCATGCCTTTATTTCTTAGTTAAAAACATATGGGCTAAGAATTTGGAGTCAAAGCCTCTGGTGACAGAATGTGCAGTGGAATGACAATTGGGTTTGAAGTTAGCAGATCCAGGTTTAATAAAGTTTTTTCCTTACCAGCTGCTACTCACTCTTGAAGACTACTAAACATAGCACCTTTCTGACATTTTGTTGATTCTGAGAGACAATTGAAAATAAAAGTGCATCTGAAAAATACATGTGTAAATGAAATATTTCTGTATAAGTACGGTATACTTTGTTTAATAAAATTATCACAGTAAAGTCAGGTTTTGTGTAGCATACAGCATTTGCAAACGAAGAAATGGAGATTTAGGAGGTTAATCATGTTGTCTAGAATTTCACAGAAGGAAACAAAATTTGAAAGCTAACATTCACCTCAAATCACCTTATAATTAAAACCCCCCCAAAAAATCTACAAGAGACATGAGTGAATTGTAGATTCGTGTTCAAAACATCATTGATGGGAGATCAAATCTGAAATATTTGGATAGTTGGTAGACATTCAGATTCACAGTATTCATCCAAAACTACAACTGGGGTCATGATCATTAGGAATGGTGCCAATTTTCTTTTCAGAAACTCCCAAGTGATTCATGTGCACTCTAGTAATGGAAAACTGCTCTTTTATAGAGAATTTCAAAATCAAGTCGAGCATCTGGCTCCAATGACAGAATATTTATGTCCTTAGATATTTCATTGGCCATCTTGGTATTTGTATCTTAAGAAGGACAGTGAAATCTTACTACCATTTAAGACATCACCAGGGTAAAATGTGAAATTGAGATATGAATATGAAAAATGATTATAGTGTAAGAGAAATAAAGCATTTGTCAACTTCTTTAAGTTGTGCATAAGCTCCTGCATGCTCTCCAGCAAAGGGTGATGTGCACCTCTTCTCCTGCCGAAGCATAATGACAAGGTGTCTTAGGTGCAATCACCATATGGAATCTACATTAGCACAGTGTCTGGAAGGCATTTATGCTCTGATGAAGAACATGTAGAATTTTTTAAATATTACGTGGACATTCCTAAGAAGTGTCTCTGATTTCAGATGCTGCCCCATTTCCAACCTCTGCTGCAGACTGGTATTGTTACTTCGCAGGACGTAGGATAGCAAGTCAAAAAGTAGTACTAAAAAAAATTACACAGTCCATTATTAAACAAAGATGTAAAACTGGGATGCTAATGTGTCTTTACATAACCATCTGGGTCAATTACACTTTTGAAGGCACTGCTTCTATCTCTCTAACCCTTTACCACATGAAAATGACAGCTGTGGCAGCTGTGTGAGCCACATTGTGTTCTTTTAAAATAGTCTTTGAATTTGGGAAACAAAAAGAAGTCTAAAGGGGTAATATCAGGGTTGTAGGATGGATAGGGTAAAGTAGCCCAACAGAATTCTCATAGGAAATGCCTTGTTACCGCCCCAAAATGAAAAGCTATACTGTCATGATGAAGAAAAATATCCTGGGTTTGACTGACCTCTTCTTTTCTCATTAATACAGCTTTCAATGTTCTGAAAGTTTTAAGATAATAAGCCACCACAAATCACCTTGTGTCCCAGAAAATCTCAGGTTACCCCTACTGAATTCCAGAGAGTATTCACTACAATCTTCTGAGATGACCCCTGTGAGCTGCTCTGGCCCTACAGATCCTCTTCAAAGATGCTGTTTTGATTAGCCTTT